>WTSP01018618.1:0-120052 GCA_025331215.1 Actenoides lindsayi
GCGGGGGCAGCGCCCCCGGCTCGCCCCCCGCCGCCGCCGCCCCGCCGCAGTGGGAGCCGCTGCCGCCGCCTCCCGGGCCGGCCGAGCCCGAGGGAGGGGAACTGGAGAGTTTCTGCTTCTTCACCCCGCAGCAACCCGCCGCCATCTTGGAGCCGTCTCCCCCCACGCAGCGCTTCCGACCCATGGCGGGGGGGCCGGCCGACCGGCCGGGGGACGTGCGGCGGCCCGCTCCGCCTCCTGCCGGGCCCGCTCCGCCTGCAACGGGGAGGGGGCGGGAGGGAGGCGGCGGGAAAGGGGGAAGAATGAATGAGGAGCGGGAGGGAGAGGAAGATGGAGGGGGGGAAAGAGACAGAGAGAGCTGCGTTAGAGCGACCCGGTGAGTGGCCCCGGCTGGCAGGGCCGGGGCGAGGGGGCAGCGCGGCCCGCAGGTGTGGCGGCCGCGGCGGGGCCTTGGCGGCCTTTCCCCTCCCCTCCACGCGCCGAGCCACCCCTCTCGCCTTCCCCCCCTTGATTTTTCTCCTCCTTCTGCCAGGGAAGTGGAGCAACTCCACCCCGCGTGCTAAAAAAAAAAATAAATAAGACTAAACCCGCAAACCCCAGCTCCGCAGGAGCCGCACGGCAGAAGCAAAGCCCTCGAGATGGTTAAAAACACCCCGCTAAATAATTCAAGTGACCTGAGATGCCTTTCTCTTGGGAAGAGAGGGGAGGGGAGGGGGGAGAGTGTTGGAGTCGGCAGGATGGGAGCCTTCAGAGACTGCTTGGATGGACCTATTAAACGTGCAGTCGTGATGGCTAAAAGCCACGGATTTTCTGTATATATAGTAATTTTAAATTTTTATTTATTACAGTCTTGGCAATTACTTCACATCCACTAAGTAACAGCTCAGAGCGTAGGCCCTCAGCTACAGGGCCAGCAGCCGTGACCCGGTGAGACCAAGGCTCTCGGTGCCTGCCACCCAGGCTTCCTCATGGCAAGACCTCTATGGAAGGGGAATCCAAAGGGAAAAGGATGTGAGTTCCTGCAGTGCTCTAGACATCTAAAATAAAGCTTACTAAGCTACTGGGATGAGAGGGGAAAATGTGTTTTATGTTAGTCTCACATACAGATATATCTAAATTTATGGAGAGACTTATATAATATATAAAATCATAAGTTTAGAGAGACAGTCATTATCCAAGCTGAAATGCAGTCTACACAAAGTTTTCACAGTCACAAACTACTTAGAGACTCAGTTTTACATTTCTTATTGTAAATGTTTTCTCCAGCATCCTCATGGTCTTTATTTTGTCTGCATCTTGAATTATCATGGGTTTGAAGAGGAAATCTCCTGTTCCTAGAGCTCTAGTACTAATGGGTTAAAAAGCCCTTTGAGGGTTTCTGTGCAAATACTGGCCCAAACTTTTCTTGCTTTGACTGTGAATCATAGTCTGAGGTGAAACAGCTGCGGGGAATAGTAGCAAACAGAAAGGAGAATTACATGGTGTAAAGCAGTCTTTTCCATTTTTAAATATAACGTTTCTGTTTGGAACTGGAGAACACCGGAGAAGGGAACCCAGTTCCCTTTTCTCAAACAACTTTCAAGTTTCTTGTAAAACAAAGGCAATGTTTTCCACTTAGTGTTCAGCTGTTTAAAATCAGTTAGCAGTGACACCTTCTGTTGCTTTTGGGAAAATAGTTCCTCCAGGTATTAAATTCTGTCTTTTTCTTTTCTTTTCTTTTCCTTTTTTTTTTTACCGTCTTAAATTATTTAACACCAACATTTATAAAAATATCAAGTAATTGCAAAAGCTTATGACAGACACAAATATGAATGGTTCATTCCACAGGGACAGATTATTTGTAAGGTTCAGTGTAAGCCTCAGAGCTAGGACTGATACCCTTGTGCAGTATCAAGACTACTGATAGTGCACAGCAATCACTTTTTGCTTAAACGTTGCATTGTAATGGACCCTGAATGAAAGGGTAAATTAATTACATTACTTATTCATTAAAACCACCTTACTTTCTCCACCTCTGCAGATGTTCTTTGCTCTATTTGCCTATAGCTGTGCTCCTATTTTACCTCAGTGCAATGTAATGTAAACCAAACCTCTCTGTTGTGGAGACAACTGAAAATCTACAAACACAACTGTGGAAATTATTGTTTAGTGGAATCAGGAAGACACAATTGTATTATCAAATATTTTTGTCAGTGTCTTGAAGTGGAGAGAACTGCAAAATCACAAACATTTCTTTTTTGTGCAATGGAAAATTTCCACTTATATTTGAAGAAGAGTTTATTCTGTGGCTCAGACAGCTTCAGTTAACTGCAGCATCTGTTTCATTGGCCCTTTGCTTCAGTTCAGTCTCAAGGGCCTTCACATTTCTTATTACAAGGAACCTTGAACGTGTGCAGTTCCTTCATGTGTATAGTATGTATCTATTTTGCCAACTTTAGTAGATTCTCTCCTGTTGGTTGATGACTGTGCTGTGCCAGATGTACTGAGTGAACTCGGTATAAACCCCAAACTTCTGTCAGTGTGAATGGAGTCAGCATAGTAGTGCAATTAGAGCAGTTTGATTTGGGTATGAAGTAGCCCTCCTTTATGAGTCCAGCTGTTTAGCACTGTTGCTCACCTCGTGTTCTAAAGTCCCAGTGATTTTAGAATTGTCACTTGTTACAAGTGAGGGAATGAAATTAATTTTTTGAATTAAAAACCACAACCCATGATTCTTGAAAAGAGTTGTTAGAGAAATGATGATAAGAAAACCAGAATTATTTGCAGAAATATATTTCTCAGTGATCCAAAGCTGCTCTGAAAGATGGCCCTTCTTAAACAAAACAGTCAGACTGGCTGGTATGTGGGGGAACTGGAATCCGAACAGACGCGATCCAATTCCTTTTGAATCCAAGGTAAAATTTGCATGGATTGTAGTAGAAGTCAGATTGTTCTCAAGCAGGCCAAAAGATGATTTATGTTCTCAGTATCTTAATTCTAATTACAAGACAAGAACAACCAGAACAAGAAAACAATGAGCCAAAATTGGGCTGCATCAGTAAGCAGGAGTGATATAATCCTTGCCTTATTAGTATCAATTCTTTTAATAGGCACTGTGACAGGTGAGGGATTTAAAAGGGTACTAAAAATAGCACATTTAGGCCGTGGTTCCATGTGTGTTTCTGCAATAGTAGTAATGTTGGTTTAAGCAGCTCTACCTCAGCTAATTGTTCTCTTTCCTGTCCCACCCATTCTGTTGTGTTCATGCAGCTGTTTGTGCAGATGTGAGGCAGAAGATCAAGCTGAAAAACCATTATTCTTTTCCCTCGATTATTTTGTCAGCCAAATCAGTTCTCCAGTCTGGTTTATCAGGGAGCTGCACAAAAGTCTCTGTTGGCCCATTGGAGTGGCTATACAAAACAGAGAATTAATAGCCTTGAGTAGCTCAGACGGTACTGGTGAAAAATGAGAAGATGCAGCCTGAAGTAGCATTGCACATTTTTATAGGGGCAATGTCAGAAATCACAGAAGTGGTTGAATTTTAAATAACAGGTGAAGAAAGCCTGTTGAGGAAATATATGAAAGATAGGGGGTGGATTTAGGGCCTTGGAAGTGAAGTAGCTTGTGCTTGAGACTGTTGAAAAATCAGAGCTAGGAAAAGAAAGAAAGGGAAAGAGAAAACCCTCTTTTCAAAATATGTCATTTTCCACTTTCTTAGAAGTAAAGGAAACATTATACCACAATTAATTCTGTAAAAACCAAATTCCCAACATTGAGCAGTGTAAATAGCTAGCATCTCTGTGAAGTTGTTGGTTATTATTCTAGAGAAGAGTCTGTACTTAACGTCTCCCAAAATTCAAAGTTTAAATTCTATCTTCCCATCATAATAATCTTTTTTGGATGGGTCCACCATAAAAGTGGAAGATTTATATGTTGAGAATTCCTTTGGTCTGAGGAGTTTCCACCCATTGTGGAGACAGTCTAGACAACTCTTCCCTTGCCCTGCAGTCTGCAAGGCATTATGGGTGTATCTGGGAGGAAAGTGGGTTTGCCTGTATTACTTTCTCACATCATTGCCAAACTGGTCTATCATACTCCTGAGGCTCATGGGAGTTTTCCTCAGTATATTCTGCTTAGACAGAATAGTTACCAGTCTTCAGTGCTCTCCCTGTCTCAGCTGTCCCCAGGAGAAATTAGATTCAGCTCTGAATCTAGGCCAGAAAGTGTGCACAAAACCCAATAAAGTTAATGAAAGTTAACTTGCACATGTCTGAGAACAGTAATTGTTCCTACCCATTAGAGGCCATATCCTGCTATTGTTCCATATATCAAGCCCCCATTGAAGTCTCTTCTAAAAAATTTTGTACAAAAAGTCATCTCAGGATGTGATACCAGCCAGCAGACAAAAGGTCCTCACATGTCACGTTGCTGGAATCCTGGCCCTGTTTCATATTTTGAGCTGTTATAATTTCACCATACTGTGAATCCAGTCTGTTTTATTTTAAAGTTAACATTGTTCTACAGACATTTTCCACTGTTAGGCAAATGTAGGGTTTGGTCCTGTTAAACCACGTGTGCGTGGAGCTTCCACTGCAAAACTGGGCATTGGTTTATTAAGAAAACACCACAACAAAACACCTAAAACAAACAAAAAAGGCCCCCACCAAGCAAACCCCCCCAAACTAAGAAAACAAGAAAACCAAAACCCCACCATGTGTTCTAAAATGTTATTTGTCAAACTAAATATCTGGGGCTGGACAGTTTTCTAACTAGAGATAAAAGCATTAAATGTGTCAGTGGAGTCAGAATAGTTATTTAATTAAAACCCCAAGGATCAAAGCACTTGCAATAAATGAAAGGTGAGACTAGCAGTAGCTTTTTAATGGAATTCTTTTCACTTAATTCTGTGAGCTGGAATGTTCCTCAGATATTATGTTAATGCAGGATCCTATCCTTTTTGAATGTATTTTTCCATTGTACAGGGATAAAAGGAGATGCAGCTTACATAGCTATATTCTCAGTGTAAATTCACCATGGTTTCACTGGGGTCAGTGGAGCTACAGTGATTTATGCTAGCTGATACATTAATAATAAGCCTTAGGACATATTTTTTGACATGGCTGTTTGTAGTTGGTCTCCTTCACAAAATGTTTTCCACTACCATACAGCAACCATACGTATTAATAGCATTCCTCATTTCTGAGCAGTCTAAAGTGCTATCTTTGAGAGGGTTAAGGTAATAAATTCAGAATGATGTCTAGGTGTCTGTTTATCCAGTGCAGTCCAATAGCCACCCCTAATGATACTCAGCAACAATCTAATAGGACACAACAATTAAGGTGTGTAAGGAAAAAAAGATAATAATTGATTTCCAAATGAATGAGTAAGTAAGGAGGGTAGAATGCAATTACTGAGAATTAAAATCTGATCAGGACACCATGATTACATGTCTGTTTGTTTCTAAGACTTGCACCAGATCTTCAACCATCCCAAATGGGCAGCGCTTTATTTTATAGCTTATCTAAAATAAGGAATGGAACTTACATGTAAATTTAGTTAATGTGAGGAGCAGAAATTTCAGAAAAGAGGGGAATGTTAGCAATGTTAATTGATTGTTAACAATGTTAATTGATTAGGATGACAGAAATGCTCCCATGTAAGGAAGCTAACAGGCATAAATTTTGATCTTCCTTTTGATATAAGGCTGTGCTGAGCTTCCTTGTTCAGATGTTACTTAATTTTCTTGTGAAATTATTTAATTTCTTCTGGCTGCTGCTTTTGTTATCTTTTTGCCCATTATATGGCTTTGGTGTGAAGGAATTCCACCTCCATGCCTCTAATGGCCAGTTCTCAGCTTAGGTTCATGCTCCCTTGCTCTGGTATTTTACACTGCTCAGATAGCACTGGAGCTGTCGTATCTCTGTTCCTTTCAGAGAAACGAGATACACTGTTCTTTTCACCAAGACTGAAGAACTTCTCTCTTTAATCTTTACAAGCAGCAAAAAATCAGTGAATCCTTCTGCCTGCCCTTTACCTTCTCACTTCTACAAAAGAACCTGTTAATCTTAAAAAGGCCAAGAACCACTTCCACTGTTCAGGTGGGGACATCTCATCGCTTTCTATCGGACTTTTTCAGTCAGGCCTCATGAAATATTCTGGCTATTGTTTTGGAAGAATGCTTATTAGCTGCAGTAGACTATTGCAGCTTATAAAAATCTGCATGTTTGTCAAAAATATTTCTCCTTCTCCAGTATTTGTAACATATCATTTATTGAATGTATTTTTTTCCTTTTTCCCTGGCAGTATTAGTGTTCTTTACACCCAGTGTCTAAATTACTTAACCTTGTATCTTCCAGTGCTTCTGATCTGTACATGTCACCCTGAATGTCATGTCAATCCTCCTTTTTGTGACTAGTTTTATAAAATTCATGTCACTTTGGTGCACTTTTTCTGCGCAAAGGAAAAAACTGCCAAGTGCCAGCGTTTTGCCATAGATGTGCTGGTGCTCCAGCACTATCAACCTGTAACCACTAAAAGGACTAAAAACATTGTCTTAAAAGAGCCCAGAGATATAAATAGAATGTTAATTAATAGCAGAGATTGCCCTTTGTGACAAAAAAACCATCAGGGCTCCAACAAAGCTTTTCTCATTGCAGTTGTTATGTTCGTCATCAGCAGTTTGTGAGAGCAGCCCCAGTGAGGCTGAGCCTCCCAGCTCTTTGGAGTCACGTCTCACCCTCAGCCCTCTCTGCTTACACCTGTTCAGTCCTGCAGACTGTGTTGGTTGGTTGGTTGGGTTTTTTTGCTGTGTGTGATAGCAAAAGCCAAACAGCTCATGTGCACTGCATCCACAACTCTTTTTTGTATCTTGAAGGCTTTAGAGGAGACTAGCAAGCCTGAAACCCAAGTCATCCTGCAAGCTTCTGACTAAAATTGAATCTCTGGGAATTGGTAGCATTTGGTATCTCACTTATTTGTAGTAATTTGCTCCTTAGTTTTATTGCTTCCTTTCTGTAGAATTCATGTTCTCCAGCATATTTTCTAATGTACTTTCTATAGCAGAAGTCGAGTCTCCTTTCAGACATGTATAAATCAAATTACTCCAATGAAGTCAATAGAATTTCACCATTACTGAATGATGAGTTCAAACTCAGGCCTGTAGGTTCCCTTGTAAAGTGATGGATGGATTTGTCTGTTCCTGAGTCTCCTGAGCTATCCTCTGCTTTCAAGGAAAGTGGTAGTTATGCAGATTCACATCCATGCTCACCCAAATTCCATTAAACAAAACTCTGTGTCTTTCATTCTTCTTCTTTCCCACATCTGTGTTCTCTAGGGAAAGGCCTTCAGTCTGCCTGCTGGCAGTGAGCATTTTTGTCACAATTATTTAATGTATAAAATAAAGAAGTTACATTAATTTTGAATAAGAAGCAGCTGATAAATATTGAAGCTTCAACAAAGTTTCACCCAGTTGTTGGCACCGTAGGGTTATCCCTCTTGTGTACTCCTCATTCACTATTTCTGACATTCCTGTTTTCACATTATCTATATAGAGTCCCTCCTATCTGACATTAGAGCACTTAAAGACAGACTTTTGTTTGTAACAATCATTTAAATAAGGTAAAAAATATTTTGAAAGAGTAAAGTAAATAGTATTCAACTATGAACGAAGTCATAGCTTTCAGGAAGCACTGTTGGTTGTTATCTTTTTCTGCTCACTGTCGTAAAAGAAATTATGATCCTTACCATACAGAAATAGCTGTGATCATCAAGACTCACGTCTGAGCTCTGGTTTGCATGCTTGTTTTTCGCAATCTTTTCTCCATCATTAATACTCTAATGACCTACTGACTGCCAGAGGTTGCACAGGGGTAATATTTTTTCATTTGAGGAAATGACCATTTCCATTCAGAAGAGAGGAATTGAGATAAAAACATAACCTTCTGTTACTTCCACTAAAACAAAAAACTCCTTTGCTTGTGTTTTTTAAAGTAAAACTATAAATATATTAATCAAGTGGTTCCAATTGCAAATGGGATGCTGGATTTGTTTCCATCTCCCTTTAAAATGTGTCTTTATAATAATTAATTAATTTTAGTTAGCATTTCTAAAGAGCATTTCAAGACTGGAAGAGTCACTGTGAGATACTTGAGGAGAAGCCTAGCACAGCATGTCAGATCTAAGGAACTGTTGCTGAAATATTTCAGGGCTATCATTTCAAGGGGTAACATTCAGTTTCGCTTAGGGATTGAGGAGAAATTTGGAAATAATGTCATAAGAACCCGATGTATTTAACTCTCTGGAAAAAAAAAAAAGCAAGCCAAATCAAAGTCTGAATTCTCTGTTTTTCTATTGCTTAGTCTGTGTTTGTTTTCACAGGTCAAAGTACCACTGTCCAGTGCCATCACACTCAAATCCTGCGGTGACCTGTGAGTACCTCACCTCTAAATTTTCTATTGCTGTAGAACAGCTGCATGAAAACTGTTGTGATGACTTCACAGACACTGAAAATGTGTCTTTCATTGAACTACCATTAGGCATTCTATATTGGAGTACTGTTTGTCTTGTTACATTAAATGCATGTAGTTCAAGCATGTATGCTTATAGTATAATACAGCTACATTTTTAAGTACTGTCTCATGATAATCTCATTCATTGCAATTTAAATAGAAGACTCGCAGCTTATCAAATCTAATTCTAGCTGTTTCTAAAGCTACACTTACTTTTAACCTAGTTCTTTACTTGGTTAAATCAGAACTGAAAGTTATCAAAGAAAGATATTACATTTGCCCTTTGATTAACAATTACCAGGCGTTGCATGTTCAGAATAAAAAATGGATAGTGTTTTATTTTATGAGTCCACTAACTACTAGTGAATTAGAATAAAACTCCTGCGGGAACACGTTTGACATTCACATGAATAACAGATGAGTTCATTATGATCCCCTGCTTATAAAAAGAATGGCAAATGAATTCATAATTATTAAGCATTTAAAAATAACACATTCCCCCAAAAGATACAATTCTGCATTAAATACTCGGCTGTAGTTCAGCTGCAGGGCTTTGAAGAACCTGAAATGAAATGGTAGCACAGAATATAGCTGAAACTGAATGGCAGACTGATGATCTGGTCATTTGCCACGTTCTTTAACCGCTTGGTAGCTGAAATAATTAAGATTCATATTCTATTTAATGCATTTGAATTAATTCTGTAATTTTTAGATTAATCTTGCTTCTAAGCAGAGCATACAGATTAGATATATGGTGGATGAAAGGATTACACTGGGTATATGTGTAAAGAGGAGGATTACAGCACATATGGCTGCTGACATATCCTCATGTTATAAATGCCTGTGGGCATCTCATTTGAAATATATATTAGAGTTGGATTTTGTAGGGCCTTTTTTTTGATGGATATGTGGTGTTCTATATGACATGCAGGACAGTTATTTTGCTAGAAGTGACATTCCCAAACACTTGCCAAGCTGTCACATTAGCATACTGCTCACAGCCTGGCAGGAGACAGCTCTTCTATGAATCATAACCTCTGCCCTGTGGTGACACTAAGAGCACAGGGGTCCCAAAGGTTGCCTTGACTGCCAGACAGAGAAGGAAGTAAAAGAAGCCGAGAACAAAGTTCAGAGAAAACACAGAGGACTTGCAGAGGAGGAGAAGGGGGATAAGGAAAATCCTGTTCTTTGAACACCTGCACTGGGGACATGAACAAAAAAGGGATCAGAAGTAGATCAAATTAAGATTGTTCTAAGTGCTGTTAGCACCTAAAAAGATGCAGAATTCTTGTCTCTCCAAGTCTTCCATGTGATCATGATTGCCTTCATGGAGGTGGAGTTAAGAAGATTGGGATTTTCTGTGTGAATTCTGATCCTATGGGTAGCCCTCCTTGGTTTTGCAGGGAATAGAGAAATGATGCCATATGTGACTTCTGTATTCCTCTTCCCAGTACAGAGGGAAGGAGGTGTGTGAAAGACCTTGTGTGCATATAGATTTTGAAGTCACATTGCTACCCTGGTTTCCCAAATCCCCTCCTCCTCAGGAGCAGCCCAGGCTCTAACACAGCTATGTTGCCATCAACTGTGTTGTCATGCTGCTCTCAGGAGGAAAAGAAGCCGTGTCAAATGAGATGGTTATTTGTATTTCACTCAGAGGCCTGAAGCTGCAGTCCATCATCAGGTGGACTCCATGACCTACCTTGGCTGTGTGCTTGAGAAAAAAGGCTGCAAACCCAAGAAATGCAGGGCAGGGAGGAAGTAGAGAGGGAAGTGTCTCAGGATTATGGAGGGTGAGGGCCGTGCTGTACAGTCATGAAAAGGGTCACGAAGACTGGAAATACATTAGCCAAAACAGAATTCTGAAATGTAATAGTACACTTTTCTGGCTCTACTTACAAAGTTGTCACTACTAGGGAAAAATAAAATATCAGAAAAGCCATTTGTGCTATACAAAGTTTGTGGAATTATTGGAGAAACTGTTAAATGATGGTAAAATTATCTCTTTCTGCTTTGGAACAAGAGTCGCCAGATGAGCTTTAGACGTTGAGTAGCTGCCAGTGGAAGAATATATTTTATATACAACTGAATTGCATTGCTTTTAAGTTTTAAAGTTTGTTAGCACTGTCTGATTTAACTTCTGACTTCATCTAAGTGAGCAGAGTTTGGATGTATGTCTGGACAACTAGGGCTGAGCTGACGCTTCAGAGGGAGGTGAAAAATACCCCAACCTAAATGCAATAGATTCAAACTAGTTGTGTATAAGGGAAACTAATAACTCCTTCCTGAGTTCTGCAGACTGCTGGCTGAAGTATGTGGTTTGATTACAGTTATTGCCTTAATGCAGAGTTTCAATGCTTATGGGCCCCATGAGGACAATGCAGGAAACTTGTTCTATCTGAGATGTATGAAGTGAGCGTATCAACTGTTGTATTCATACATTCATGGATTCCAAGACCAAGGAGATAATAAAAGCTAAGTGCTGACAATCCTAAATACACCTTTTTTTTCCCCTCTGAAAGAGACAGTAAAAGTTTGAAGGTTTGTTTGGGTTTTGGTTTGGGTTTTTTTTTGCAAAGCTGATACTCTATGGATGCATTTTTATGAGACTGATAACAGCTACTATTTTAAAACATTTAACAGTTGTTGGAAAGATAGTTACTTGTTTCTAGAGCATTTAGTATTGCAATATATTTTTATATATACAGTCAATGTTTGAGGCTATCATCATTATAAACAAGTGCACAAGAAGAGAAATGCTACGATAGCTCTCCAGCTGATGGCACCAGGAAATGTATGTTAGTTATGAAAGTCTGATGGCTTTACCTTATTCTAATCACTTAGAAGTTAGGGCATCAAAAGACAGTCTGCCTTAAAAACTGGGTAAGTTACTAAAGTCAGTGTCACTTCATCTCTGGTCACCAGTGTCCCAACCATATGGTCCCTCAGCAAGGCCACAGCTGATCATTATCCAACATCAGTGTGCAAAAAATGATCATGAGAAACATTATTGGTAGTTTTCTGTTCAGTACCAACGCGTTTGATTGCAATTAAGTTGTTCCAATGTTTGCTTTTAATACACTAGGTAAGTCCAGGGGGGCTGTTGCATCACCTCTCTGTGGAAAAAGGGAATCCCCTCCACAAAACATAGAAAGCTGTAAATTAGTTACTTTTGACAAAATCAGACAACTGTGGCCACTAAGATTCCTTTCGGAAAATTAGGAAAGGAAAAGTGGTAGAAACCAATTACAAGTATTAATTTCTGAATCAGAGAGATTCAGAGAATCGGAGCAGCAGCCATCTCTGAGAAGGGTGGGCAAAATTCCTGCAAGATTTACTTATTTTTGAGAGGAAACAGGTACAGTTGTGAGGAGATTTGAATAATTTATATTAGAATTAAAGTCTTGGCTTCAGAATGTGTTTACAGTAAGACAAGTCTCAATCTGAATCACCTCAATTTGTGATACGCTGTCTTGCAGCAGATAGCAAAACATGTTTGTTTGAAATCTTACGAAACAATAATTATAGTAAGTAAAGGCAATTGGCAGTGATTGAAATCCTAATAATACACTGCATTTCAGACATTTGTCTGAAGTGACCTCAGCCTGTTATTTTACTGCTAGAGAACAAATCTCTCTCAAATTGCATTTGTCTACCACTGAAATGCTCCAGTAGTGTATACTACCCGAATTAAGGCAAATTGCTAATAATTTATTCACCAGAAGGTTTGCTATTATCAGCTTTGTTTATGCAAAATGGAGATTAAAAATTAGTTCTCTTCCTTGCAAACTGCTGTGCAAATTTAATCTGCTTTTATTAGATGTCATTATCTCATAGGAATGATATGAGATTCCTTTCATAACAGGAAAAAAGATAATGAAATATAATATAGGACTCAAAAAAAATTGATTTTATTTGGCAGAACACTGTTTATATGTATTAAATCTTCAATATATGTTCTAATCTTTCAGTTCTACTTCCAAGTAATGTTGCCATAAAAATTCATACAAAGGAAGGAATAAAGCTTGTGAGTGTAGTATGTCTATACCACTTAGTTAGCAGAAAACATGCACAGATCTTTTTTTCTTTTTTTAACTTTTTATTTTTGCATTGCCCCATCTTACGTTCCAGTGCTTTTTGCAGCTCTGATTCAAAACGTCAAGAACTCAGAGAGAGATTCGTTAGGAAAACATACATATCCAGTGTATCTCTATACTTGTACTAAATAATGTCAAATCACATCTTAGCTCTCGTGAAGATGTGCTGTCTGAAATTTCAAAGAGATCAAGTATGTGAGTTGCTCTAAGAACTATTCCTTTTAGCTACTAGTTTGATAATTACCCTTGTAACATATCTCACCGATTCTCGGTTGTAGTTGTTTCAAAGATGTGGGCTCTCTTAAAATGGTATTTTTCCTGAGAAAATTTAAAATAAGAAGAAATTTTAAAAGTTTCTCATCATAAAGTTCAATCTACCTGGTGGCCTCTGGGTGTAACTCCTTCCTTTTCCAGTGTTGTCCTTTCTCAGTTCTAGGGAACACACAGTATGCTACTCATTGCCAACAGACAAGATGAGGAGAATCCAATTAGTTCCTTACCCCCTGTAATTTAGGAACTATGTTCACTAGATGGTTAAAATTCAGCTATATACATCATTACATTTATTAACATACAAATGCATTTAAATTTCATATTTATGAGCTTGCACTTCACAGCTTGTTTACCAGTGGTACAGGAAAATGTAATTTTATGTTAGTTTATAATGAATTTGTTCTTGCTTAGAAGCACTGGAAATGTGGTGTAATGTTTGTATTTCAAACGTTGCAAGGTAATTTTAAAATCCAAGTAATTGATTCATTTTAGTAGGCTGCTTAGAAACATTTGCTCTTTTTTTTTTTTTTTATTCTAGTTGCTTTTTACTGATTTTCCTTCTCTACCCATGAAAATTAAGTGCAGAAGTTTAATGTTTTAGATCATGTTCTTTCTAATTGTATACGTGTCTCTGTGTGTCAGAACCTCAGTAAATACACTGCCTTTTCTCAAAGGAGTCTTGAGGAGATGGCCGTTGCTCTTCCAGAGGTAGTTTCACAGTTGTGGGGTTTGGGTTTGGATTTCCTGTTGTTACTCTGCAGAGATAACTGGTTAGGGTTTTAGCCAAGGGCTTTTTTAAATCGATGGAAAGGTCGTGGGCTTTGGACTGAGTTCTCAGGGGTGGAAGAATTTCTACTGTCCTGTGTCAGAGCCAGCCCAAAAAGGAGAGTGAGGGATGCCAGGTGTTCATGGTTCAGCTATCCTGATCTCAGCATGGGTTACAGATTGTAGTGGCAGGATGCGAGTGAAGAAGGGGCTGTGGAATTCTGCCATAACCATCCCACTTTTCCATCGCATTATGCCGGGACAAGCCTGGAGTGGTAGGTGCAGGAGCCAAACCCAACAGGCTCCTTCCTCTGGCACCGTGCAAGCGAAGTCTGCCTTGTACTGCCTGAGCAGAGCCAGCTCCTGGGTGGTTGGCTTTGGTGGTGGAACCCCTTCCCAGGAGAGAAGTGCGTGAAGGGCTGCAGAAGGGCAGAGCTCCGCCTGCTGTTAAACCCCCTTCCCTTTCAGACACTGTCAGAGCCTGGTACAGACCCGCGCCTAGGCAGACTGCGCTGCATAACTTCTAGTTGACTGGAGAGATAAAAATAATCCCTGACATAAATCAACTTCATTCTGCCTCGGGGCATAATTTAAATACCTTCTCCTGGGTGTTCTTTCCTCTTTATAAAAGCAGCAAGTTCACTTTTGAGCCTTCACACTCTAATTCTAGACAACAGTTAATGAGGGACCGTGCCCCGGCAAGGGCAGAGCTAATGCTGCACAAGGATAGGAGCAGCGTCGCCCAGGGACAGGGTGGCAGGAAACAGGAAGGTCTTTTAGAAAGGCTCTTGAATACTTCCTTCCCCAAGCCTGTACGGCCAAAGTGTTGCTTAACACTTTGTTAAATAGTTCTGGACAAAAACTTTGAATGATGTTTAAATTCCTAGAATAAGAGAGGTTTGAAAGAGCTGGGACCATTTTTGAGATTAGGTTGAACTAGACTAAGAGTTTCAACTGAAATCAGAGGAAAAACATGAACATGAGACACTGTCCTGGTAATTTTCAGATGAAATGTGAAAATACATTTGATTACAAATGCCCTTCGTTAGCATTTAAGGTTCCTCCTTTGTGCTGTACCAGTCTTAGGCCTTGAGCCTGGCTGCATGCTCTGCCTGTGCTGTTCCTGTTCTTTGGGACAAAAATGTAGTGTATGAGGAGTTGTGATTTCAGCAGGATACACATAAAAAGAAGGTTCTCTTAGTTCTGATGTGCTTGTGGGATACCTACTGAACGTTGCATTAGCTCAGTATACACTGAGTAAAAGAGACCTTAGCGGTCACAGATCTTTCCCTTTTACTTTGTGTTCCTATTCTTCTCTTTCACATTCCTTATTCTCTTCTCAGCCACAAGTTTATTTCAGATAAATATGACATTTAAAATTTTTGTGTAAAGTTACAGAGCAGGAGATGAGAACTCCTGATGCCCAGTCAGACTCTCTCTCAGGCTGATCTGGGCAACACAAAGGCTGAATCTTCAGCTCTGGGGTTCTTCTCCCATTATTTGTATTGACCCTATTGTGGCTGATTTCAGAAGGTGTTTCACTCAGTTGTCATTGTCACTACAACACTGTGGACCTTTGGAAGCTCAGAAAGCTGTTCTGGTTTGAAAGACAGGCTTAGCAGACCTTTCCTAAGGGAAGTAAAGTAGATAATGAAATCAAGGGCTGCTACATGTCTCCATTCACAACACCACTGGAGCATGTATGTAACTACAGATCTGTGTGTAGGATTCCTGCCTCTCGTATGGTAGTTGTTTGGGTCTTGGGGGCGTTATTTATTGTAATTATTTTAAAGGTATTTTAAAGGAAAATGAATAGGGATGGTCTAATAGCTCAAATCTTCAGCAAGAGGGTGACACTATGGACAGTAAAGAACTATTACTAACAGGCAACCTCTGTAATCAAACCAGCTAAAAAGTGTTTGCAATCTGAAGAGACAAAAATGAGCAAAAAGAGAGAGGAAGGGAGCGCTGTCAGCGCCGTTCTACAGATGGAGAAGGGGCCAAGCATTGATTCAGTAAAGTATGGAGGCAGAACTCGATTTTTAGCATTTCCAAATGTGTACATTTCAACATATTCTGTTTGATACTGGCAATGCTTTATGCCTACGCATTTCTAATTTTAACTGTTCTGATTTTTTTTTTTTACTATCAAAGAGAGGGACTTCTATAGTTTCTCTTCAGGCTGATTTCTTAACTACAGCAGAGCATCTCCATTCTCAGCACAGCAGCAGATTTTCAGTTTTTGCATAGGTACGTGAGGCTTTCCCCCCCCAGTTTTACTGCAACTCTTGAACTGCACACATCAGCAGAGAGAGAAGAGGGGAGGGACAGATTTACATACATTGACTGGATGTGCTGACTTTTCAATATGAAATAACAGAGTTACTGTATTGCATCAAAGTAAGAGTCTCAGCCTGGAAGGGATATTTCATTGACACTGAACTGAAAACACATAGGCACAGTGTAATGGATCTTAAAATTAGCTGAACTGTTTCTGGATGCCTGTGTTGCTCAGTTTGCATATGAAAATCTCTGTGCCCAGCAAAAGCGGGTTAATGGGGTGAGACCTTTTCTCAGTAGTACAACCTTTAAGACTAGTTCTAGCAGTCAAGCAGAAAATCAGAATAAATGGTACATTCAAGCAGCTTGTCTTTGTCCAGTGCTGTGGTGGTAGTTTGAATTCAAGGATGCAGACTGTGGAGAGGTTCAGTCCTCACATGGGCCTTGACACACTCTAGTGGCAGAAACTTGCAGTGCCATGGAGGCAGTGGAACCTCTTCCTTTTCTTTTTGATGCAGAGCAATAGTTACAGTGGATGAAAATTTAGGTGATCGTTCCTGAAAGTAACCTGTCAGTTCAGTATTGTTCAATTCCTGTGCTTTTATAAAGCTTGTGTGTCTTTGTATGTTTTAGTATATAAAATACTGACTCAGGGATTTCGCTTGCTCAGCATTTGTAGAGTTTTAAGCGACACACCCTGACCTGAGTCACAATACTTATGCAAAGTATCAAAGCCAATTGACAGCACCTATCCACACGTCCTAGGCACTTATCCTTTAATGGTAACAGATGCACATCTTGGGCAACCTCGTCTTTTAACCAACCATTATTAAATAGTAAATCAATAACCATATTAAAAAATGTATTTATATCTGAACTCTAAACCCTGTGGGTTTTCTTATTGAACTAAACATAAATGATTCACTGTTTTGTCTTCTGAGAAGACTTAATGGACCACTTGGCTGCCTCAGTTCTCTCTTCATTTTTCCCTTCATAGAGCTACTCTGTGGCAAAACCCCTCAGATAATAAACTATCTAAATATGTGCTTTATCATCCCAGCAATTATCAAAATAGCCCAGCCTATGGTGAAGTGTTTTCTCCAGGATCAAGAACTTTCTGTTACAATAGTTCTGGTTTGGCTATGGCTAGCACTGATCCTCCAGCCTCATTGCTGTTACAATTTGGGTTGGGTTGCAGTAGGCTGGAGCATTTTTGTGTGTTTTACTGCAATTCACACACTAACACATCAAAAGTATTTCACACAGCACAACTCAGAATTTCCCTTCCTCAGGAAATCTTGCTGGTTTGAAACTCTCATTTGGTTACACCATAATGAAAAAAAAGTCCCGTTTCCCACAAAACAAAAGAAGTAGAAACATTTTATGGTGATTTAATGTTTGACTCTCTTATTGTTGCTTACACAACCCAAGCAGGTTACGTGTATCTAAGGCACTGCCTGTTCTTTCTTGCTTGTTATTCTCTATTTCAGAGACTCCTCCTATTCTTTCCTCCACTTAACATGACCACAGGTTTCCTCTGCAGTAAACATGTCTGCTAGTCAGGATTGGGGAGGGGGGCTCTGTGTACCCAAATTTCCTGTTCTCTTTCATTCTCCTTTTGCTAAGGATTTGTACATTTTTCCATCTGACATGCAGAGCCGTTGCTATGAAATTATGCTAGACTTTATTTTCCTCAGACATTAAGCAACTTTTGAGTCTTGCTTTCTGGTTATCTTGATATAAGAGTCACATAGATATTTTAGACTGGCTCTTGCTGCTTTCCTCTGATGCTTGTAGTTTTTTTTTGTAAGATCTTTTCTCTTTATATGGGTAAGTTACTTTAATAACAATAAATGTAAATGTTCTAAGTGTAGATGCTTACATGAAAATATGCCTTTCTCCCAATTCCCTGGAGATGCCTGCTTTGGATTTAAGAGTGAATAGTTTTTAGGCTTCCTAACACAATCCTAAATATTGGAAAGATGCTGACCAAAAATTAGAACTCGGGTGCAAATCTAAATCTCTCTTTAGAGTCAACGGGAATACTGCCAGTTTACACTGGGAATGAATTAGACCTTGGGGGTTTGCATCCTTGTTTCAACTATCATCCTAAAATAGCATTGTCAGACTAGATATATCATAAATTCATAGTTATGTCATAATAATTATGTCATTATTAGTGATTAGATCAGCTTTAGAGGGTTGGTTTTTTCCTTGACCTGTTGCCAAGTTCCATGAGGACACAAGCTGTGAGTTAGATTGGAGCTCTGAATTCTTTTTTCCTGTGGAGTGGGCAGGGTACTTCCAACACCAGGCATCTGTTATGCATTCATCCATACCTACATGCGGCCCTGTTTGGGAAATACATTATTTTTTCTCACTGTTCTGCAGTGATATAATTAGAAATGTATCAGCATTTACCATTCTCTGGGAGTTGTGCTGTCTGGAGATCCGTGGGGCCTGACTTTGGGCAGCCACTCACTGCTCAGTTAGCTAAGGCAACACTGTTCAATGTGTGTCTCACATATCCAGGGATTATAAATATTCCTATACATTACCCTCTGATAATTTTTAATCTAGACCCTAATCTAAGCAAAGAGCAAATCAAGTCATAAGAAAAAAAAAAGAAACTGATGGATGAGTGAACATCCAAGAACAGCACCTTGAAAAGTTCCATCTCTTGTATCTACTGAGGCGTCAGTCGTTAGGCTGATGGCTGGACCTTGGCAAACTGCAGCATGGAGAGTACCTCCTGACACTCACTGATGCAATAACCAGTGTTGAACTATTCGACTTTTGGTAATTAGTGTGCTTGATTTGTCCATCTTTGCAGTTTAAACTAATGTCAGATGACTCTATAATTTATTTTTGCATCTATTTTAGGCTCCCATTATAAATAAATGAACATTTGAGTATTGCATGTCAATGTCTTAGAAGTCCCCTCAGGGCCTTCCTACATGAGAGAGGGATTTTCTCTCTTTAAGACAGAAAGGGTCAGACTTGGAGCAGAGAAGTTATCATCTAGAGAAGGTAGAAAATTTGAATAGTTTCAATGGACAACAGGACAAAAAAATCAACTAAGCATCTAACTAACTCGATTACCTTTGTGCGAGTCATCCCAGCTATGCTGAGGATTTATGTCCTCTCGTGCAGTCAAGTGAATATGATTCTCTTGCACTCAGAGCCACTTTGTATTCCAGAATAATATAGCTCTTTTCTCTGCCAGCTTAGTAATGGAGATTGGTTGACAGATTCTTCCATCTGGTATGCCCAGATCATACTTCACAGCACGGATTTTACTGACCACGTTATCTGTTATTTCTTTGTGTGGTAAGAAATTAAACTTCTTTCTTTCTTCCCTTTCCCCTGGACAGTGAAGAGCTTTTTTAAAGATATCACCAAATAAAGAGCTTTTGGGCTGTGAGATTGTAAGCTTTGTTGTGTGACTGTGGTTCCATTCTTTTGCTTCAAGGTACCAATCCTAGGAGGCTAAACGTGGAAGTTTTAAATAGTTCTTCCTTGCATTTAAACAGTTTGGTTGCCTTCATGAAAAAGGCAAGTTGGCATTAAAATTCAGGAAATGTATTACAAAAGTGCACAGGGATGATGAGGGAAGCCAGCACATCACAATCTAAAAATTCTGTGAAGTGTTTCATTTATTTGCCCCATGACTCTGTAAAGTCACTGGATAGACAAACACATTATGCAGATGGAGAACTGGAGACAGAGGTTATGTGATGCCCAAGGCCATTCAGTGAGTCAAAGCTGAGCCAGGGTGAAGTTCCCATTTTAGTGTGCCTATTAATAACACTAGCACAGACAAACTACGTGAAAGAACTAAATTTGGGGGCTGTGTGATGTCAGCATGCTCTGCAAAGATGAAATATCATTTGTTTCCATCTAACTCAAACCCGGTGAAATTATTAGACATAAATAGGACTAAATCAATGTCTTATTTGAAGGGCTTCTTTTACTTAGTGGTAATAATCTTGTTTCCTCTTTCCCATCCGAGGCTTTTTTGTTTTCCCTTTGGAAACAGAAAAATGGTTTGTTTTATCCTTTTTATACCCTCAGATTTTGGGGACTGACACCTGAATACAGTGTCTGGCATCAAAACACTGTCACAGCATAAGTGATTTAGGGATAAATGTGAGATGCTGTTACTGACAGCTGAATTTTGCCAGCATTTGTTACCCTTATTAAAAGCAGTTATTTCCATTTAGTAGACCATTGCTGCATTGATGTATTATGTGCTTTGAGTCTGTGTACTTTATCTAGCTGTAGATAAAGTTAGTGACTGCAGTTACTAACAGGACATGACAAAGGAAATGCTGATTCAGCGTGAGGAGAAGGCAGAGTTAGGATCTGCTCTGTGTCATTAGTGTCTGTCAGTCACTTGCCTTAGTGACTTGGGTTTCGACTCTTAGGAATGAATATAATTTTCAGATGCCTTTGCTTATGGTTCTGCTTCTTATGATTGCTGGCCTGATGTAGTGAACCAAAGTCACTCAAGAATCAGCAAGATTAGAGAAACATCCACTAGAGCTGACTAAAGGAGGGCTGACAGATTTGATGGGGAAGGTGAAGGAGTGTGTGGCAGTGGTGTTTAACTGGAGCCAGCCTAGGAAGCCAAAAGATGCTGTCAGGGATTATATCTGTCCATCCTGCAGACTACAAATCATTATCATTGAAATTCATGAAGCATTAATGACAATGGTTTGTTAGTTTTAAGGAAAATTATTAAGTGATCCAACTAAATGAGTCTTTATATAGGTAACATTTTAAAGTGTCCAGCTTACCCCTTTCAACAATTTTACTTATTTTTTGGCAACAAGTTAGATCTCTTAAATGCTAGAAATCTAGTCTTTTCATCAAATGGATTAGTTGCTTTTCAGTGCAATGAAGGTAGAATTACCCAGTGACTGCAGCTGAACTGTTTCTTGTCGCCGCTGTTTTATGTGGCCTCAGACATGTCATCTTTAAATGGATTTCTTTGATGTATTGTACCCCCTGTTGCTGCTGTGAGAGCTCACAGCCTTACAGTCTCAAGATAATTTAAATACTTGGATATTCTGGAATTTGCAGTGACTGGTTCCAGTTTTAGGGGTGGACTTTCAGTGCTAAATTTTGCAAGGCTGTCTTTCTAAAGTTAATTCAAGAATAACAGCCACCCATTTCTCAAGGTGATTCCTGTTGAAGGCTACTTGGAGCCTTCTCTGTACTGATACCACAGCCTGTGAAAAGACCTCTGAAGTATTCCAGTCAGACACACTGTAATCTATATGGCAGTTGTAGAATCTACAGCAAAACTGAGTTACGATACTCTGACATGCTTTTGATGAAAATTTTAGTCTTGGTGCTTGAGATCTGTTGCTTTGATGTCAAACAGACAAATCACTCCAGAGCTATACTATAGTCTCTGTTTCTCATCCATGTGGCATTCAACTTCAGTTTCTTCTGGGTAAAAAAGATATAAGGGTCTCATGGTCTAAGTCTTCCCCTCCCTCTGCAGTGAGGGCAGCCTGTTGGATGACCAGATCTGCTTGGATTTTGAGAAAAAAAGGAAAAAATCTTTTCTTAACAGGACAATAACTTTTTGGTACTTGTTTACAGTTAAAATACATTCAGTTTACCCTACTCTGTGCAGCCTCGTAACAGATTTCTTGGATTCTTCAGAATATCAACAAGAACCAAGTTTGCTCCATTCATTCTCCTCTAACTTAAAGTGCTGGTTTCATTGGCGTGTCTTAAAGAGCCTGATGTTGTTGCGTTGATGGTATCTTAGTCTTTGTGCAGGTACGAGTGATGGCAAAAGGAGCAGCATCTGCTGAAGTAGATTATAGCACCTACCCACTGCTTCATGCATTACATCCAGGAGCTGGTTCTTATCTCACTTATATTAACATGTATGACAGCGACCAAGCAAACAGTCCTGGAGTGATTATAGTGTTGCAGCTACTTGCAAAAACATACAGTGCTTTTGGTAATTGAGCGTGCTCCATCTTAAAAAAAAGATGGTTGGGAGTCTTGCTCCCATCTCACTGCTTCAGTGTATTCTCCTAATTCCAGTTGGTGTTTGTGATTTATATCTGTTTGTTCTTGAGCCAACATTGTCATATATCTTCAATAATTCATTTCCCTGATGATATCTTCACCAATAGCACTCGTATTCCTGGCTCATTGTTATGATAAGTATTGATCTTCCTGTATTGTGAGGGACAAGAACTATGTAATGCTCCAAACAGGGACTCACCTATACTTAGAGGATGCCATCATTGCTATACTGTCTCTAGTGTCTTTATCTGTAGTGGTACCCTGTAAAACGAATTTGACTTTTTCTCAGCTGTATTATATTGAGAAGTGTTGGGTGGAAGCAGCTGCCCTTTGCTTGTCTACCTGTCTCTTCCCACACTCCTTCCAGGATGTCCTGTCACATCTCCATTCCTGTGTCACTCCCACCCTGCTCTCCAGGCCCTGTAGCTCCCCTCTCATCCTTCCCAGGTAGCCCTCCCTACCTCCCTGTGCTTCTCTAACTGTTATCAGAGGCAAAGGCTGGGTTGAGGTGAGAGACAGAAGCAGGCCAAGGCCTACTGCTGCTGTGGGAGGAAAAAGAGATGGAAGGATTGGAGAGAAATGGGCTGCAGAGCATCTTTGTGCTTCTGCTGCCTGCTGGGAGAAGACTGGGGACAGCTGGTGCTGCTGGGGGTCAGCAGCCCCAGAGGAGACAAAGCTGAGCTACTCGGGCTGGCCAGGCCTCCTCACACACAAGTCTACAGCTTTGCCACTCTGGGCTGCTCCCTCATTTGCTTATTCCTGCCTCCAATGAGCCTTATATTTCTACTACATTTTCTCTCACTTCTTCACTCTCTGATATTCCTCTCTAAATCAATGCTGCCTCCCAACGTATTGCCAGCAAAATTTGTCAGTTCTTTGTTGCAGAGCCCTGCTCTGCGAGACCGTTAAAATTCAGCCCCAGTCCTTGGAAGAATTCTTGTCCTATTCACTTTTTGTTCACGATTCCCCTTTCAACCCAGTCCCTCAACTGGATTTAATAGAATTAGTCTGGTGCAAAGTGCCAGCAAGGAAAATTAAAACTGTTCCTTCAATTTTAATGAAGGGCTCAGGCACCTGATCGGGTTGTGTGGGGAGTTCCTGTGTCTCATCAGGGGAGCCACTGAGACTATAGGTGCTCTTAGTCTCGCCAGTTACAGACTAGTGCAGGATCAATTCAACCTTTTCAAAACATTGGGTTTAAGCTAAAATTAAAAGGAGTAAACTTTAAAAAAAAAGTTGGGTGAAGAGACTCTAACTGGCCAATTACCATAGCTCTGCTCATGCACAGTATCTTATTTATTGTAACTTTAGTGTCTATCTGAGGATGTCATTAAAATTGGAGGGACCCACTTCCATGATTGCTCAAGTGAAGGAATAATTGTGGTTTTGACTCATGCTCTGACTCTAGAACAAGTTATGCTCAAAGTCAGCGAGGGTTCCACTTTAGCCATTGCCCTTATTGATATCCATTAGCTCTTCATACATACTTGTCTCTAGGCAAGGGCCATCAAGTATGAGTTATGGAGTGCCTGGCATTGGAGCTGCTGCTGAATTATAAATTAGTACATTTATAGAGTCACTTAATCTTTAGTATCTGGTGCGTGGCTGATTTACTGTATATGCACTCAAAAAAAGTCTATTAACACAGCGCGAGTGTGTCCTCAGCTGGGAGTGTCTCGAGAGTTGCTAATCCCCATGGTCTGTATTCCTCCTCTAACAAAGGTGGGGTTTTCAGCTTCCAGAGAGCTCCTGTATGCAACTAATTGTTTTAAAAATAAGAAGTGAATATAGCCTAGATGGCATCTGCTTTTTCATTATTGAGATTATTTCCTTTTTACATGTTACAAAACAACATGCATCATCCCTCTAGTGATAGTTTTTATCAATGTGCAACATTTTCTAACATGTGCCCAACCCAGCACCACTTGCCTGCTTATCTGCACAGGTATTATCACTGTAATTTCCTCTCACCCAATTCCCAAAACATTCAGTTCTGCACAGAGCTGTCCTGTCAGTAGAACTTCCTTCAATCAGCTTCTGTTTGTACTGAGGAACTTTTCTTTTTGAGTAGGGGATCTAGATTTATATGCATGCCTCGTAACTCATCTAATGACATGTCAGTTCCTCTGTTAACAGTAAACAATCAAATGCTTTGCTGACTTTAAGCAAAACACATCCAGCTATAATAATTTCTTTTTTCCCGCAGTCTCTCAGCAATGTGTTGAGTCTCAGGATTTTCAGCAAACTGAGTCCTAACGTTTGGGATTGGGTATAAAATGGAACTAAGGACTAAAGGATTGATTCACATTTCTTGTTAAGGTAATTTAGTATCAACGACTTCAGTGAAACTGAGGCAGAGATTCACCAGTGAGAGGAGAGAGCCAGGCTCAGAGATCAGTCTTACGTTTGGAAGCAACATAGAAACTCTCTCAAAATTGTTAGGAGGCTTTCGGAAGCAAAAATACCATTTTCAGAGCCTGATCTTAAATCTACTGATACCAGCTGAAGTTTTCTGGTTTTGCTTCTAGTGCTCTGAGTTATAAGTCACATTCTACTTTTTCTTCCCCCCCCTCCCTTTTTTTTTTTTAATTATTTGCATATCAAGATCAGAACTTTTCCCATACTGACAATTAAGCCTTAAAGACCTTCAGTCCACTCATGTGCACAGACAACATTTCTCCTACCCCTCCAATCCGTTTTGTAAGTCACTCAAGAA
Organism: Actenoides lindsayi; assembly: GCA_025331215.1. NCBI lineage: Eukaryota > Metazoa > Chordata > Aves > Coraciiformes > Alcedinidae > Actenoides > Actenoides lindsayi. The sequence goes on from WTSP01018618.1 coordinate 24,669, forward strand.
ACATTTGCAGGCTAGAAAATGAACAAAAGATTCTCCAGTATTGAAAAGATGAAGGGTGAAGTTTGAATAAGTTCCTAAAATACTGTTTCAGAGGCTGTGCTTACTTTTGTTTCTGCTGCAGACTGTAATGTCTAAGCATTTTGATAGGAAATATTATGGGGCTACAGTTGTACAGTAAGCTCTTGTCTGTTCTGGCAGCAGGCACAGGTAGCTTTTGATGGCTTATTCTATCTGAGGGCCTCCCTACCTCTAGTGCAAAGCCAGGCTTTCTAAAACCTCTCCTAACAGGACAAAACCACCGAGTTGCAGTCAGATATTTGGATGATGTACATTAAGCCCTCTGGGGAATTCTCTGTTTGCAATCATCATATTACTGAACATGAAAGGATAAAGCAATTCCAGTTTTTCTAAAAAGCCTGAAATACAGGAGAGGAGCAAAAGAATCCCTTTTCCAATTTCTGTAAGCAGAGATTCTCAGAATTTAGTTTGTACATTCATTAGACGTGAACTGTGTTCATCCTCCTGAAGCAGTATAAGTAAAATGTCCCTGAGGATGTTCAAGTATTTTTACAAGTATTTCAATAAAATAGTATGTCCTGTAAAACTGGAATCTCACCATTCTTGCAGAGCTTATTTCTGTGAGCATATATAAAAAGAGCTGCATGACAAAACCTGTTCATTTTTAGTACAGCTCAGTCTGCTGCATTGGTTTTATGCTTTCTATGTCTTTGTAGTGTTAGCGCACAGCTCAAAGGTATCCTAGCACAGCCAGCACACACGACAAGGAAGCTGTGTATAGAACTGTAAATCAGCACTAGCTGCTCTTTTTATAATGTTTCCATCTACCACACATAAAACCAATCCCTGATTTGAATAATTTGCTGAGCTAAATAAGACGACTAACAATACACCTAAAATAAGGAAGATGAGGCAGTAGAAATTTCCACAGTTTCAATCAGGATTACAAATTACAGCTCTCCAAAAGATGCTAAAATGTAAGGAAAAAAAAAACAAACCCCAACCCAACCCCTGGAACTGATCAAAATTAGTGTCAGTCATTGATTTCTAGAACACACAAAGAGATGGTGAGTATAAATGTGTTACTTACAAGTGCTGAGGATTTTAGGGAATGAAAATGGAGACCAGGAGCTGGAAACTGCCTGCCATGCCAGCAGTGTTGATTTGGAAGCGATGGACACAAATAAACGTTCAGCAAAGCTTAAAAAGCTGCAATGCAAGGCTAGCCAAAAGTGTCCATGTCCTTACCGTGCTGTGGCTGGCAGGCAATCCGTGTCTGGGAGCCTTCAGTCCCTCTAATCAGGCTCCGGGGATTTTGTTTGCAAGAGAGATTGTCCTTTAAGTGATCAGTGCAGGAAAACAGAGAAATAAAGAGAAATGAGCAAATTGTACAAGGCAAATAGCTGCAGGTCTTTAGCATGCTCCCTGCGTTCTCCTGAGCTGCATCTGCAGTAGAGAAAATATCCCAAAAATAGCTCAGGCTGCCAATGACTTGCTGAAACCTGAGAAAGAATTGCTGAATTTAAAGATCTGGGTTGCTGTGGGTGTATGATTAAAGTGAGAAATTGCTGGCAGGAAGAACCTAGGATGAAACCACATGCTTAAGGAGTAACTTGTGAGTTCACTGGTATCAGAACATGAGCTGACCTCTGATTTCCCCCTCCTCCACGCAATGCCAGTTAACCCTTAAGAGTTCAGCATGGAAGAAAGTTCTGTAATAGTGAATGGAAGGGGAAATACGACCAAAAAAAGTTCTCTTCAACTGTAACATCTGTGATGTAGTGACACTATTTTATAGCAGTGCCCCAGTTCCTAAATTTCAAAGCAGCCAGGCAAGCTGACGTTTTGCAGATGTCTTGGAAAGTGCATGGCTCTAACTTGGGGGAAGCACAGTCTTGTGTGGAGCATATGCTAAAGACCCGCTTAAGCCCTTTGTGGTCCCACAGAGTGAAAGGGTTTTCGGGTGGAGTATTGAAAAAGGAAAGAAGAATAATGTGACAGTTCAGGAAGAATTCTGCCAACACTGTCTTATGGACAAAATATGAAGAATTGCCAGAGTATTTGGCACAGCCTTGAAGAAGACACTGGTATCTCTGTACTGTGCCCAGAGCACATGGCAGTAGCTTAAGGACTGCTCCAGGTTGTTCTGGTCTGTAAGTGTCCCCTATGGATTCCCTGTGCTTACACAGGTCACCAGAGCATAGCATACTTTAACCCCAGTCCTCAGCTTGCTCCCTGGCACTTTTCTGTGTTGCTTCCCTGATTAGAAGAGAACAAGAAGCAGTTGGCACAAAGCTGGGTACATTGGCTTGACATCAGTTAAGTTTCCCAAGTAGAGCCAAAAGTAATCCTCAGTAACCTATTTAGGACAGTATTAAAGCTGCCAGAGCGTGGACCAGGAGCTAGTCCCCAATTTCTTTGTACTGACACTGAAAAGGTAAAAAGCTTCAGTACTCAAACTGGGTTAGATTCAAGCCACATGGGACTGGATTATGAGAAGCTGCTGCTTTGGAAAGCAATTGTGCATCTGCGAAAAGAACTGAATATTGCCCTTACTTCAGAATGTGCTTTTGTTTTGACATGGGTTTTTTAAGATGTGCCAAACAATAATGGGAGAACAAAACAGTTAATGTGCTTCAACCACAGTGGTGTGTGAACCCTTCATCCTTCTGATAGGACTGTCCATGCAATGAAGCTACACTTCTTTAAGAGTATCTGAGCATTTTACCTTGAAGAATATATATATATATTTAATATATATTTATGTATATATTTAACACATACTTGTTGCTGTAGTTTCACACTCACAGTGGCCTTCTGCAGGGCTAAGGAATTAAGTAGTTGTCCTATGAAAACAAATCGGCGTTCACGAGTTGCACACGTTCAAGGGCAGCTGGGGATGCCCAGCTTGGACCTTCCCTTTTGTAAGTGCTTTGGAGAAAAAGGCCCATTATTGGGTCTTCAGGTCTATCTGCAGTTCTGACTGTTCCGCTCGTAACTGTTTTCTAGGAGTTAGAAGAGCAGACAATCCCTGCAGTAGGCTGGTCATTGTATTTGTATTCATACCCCAGCAGGCACTTTCTGAAGTACTCCTGCTGACAAAAAGGAACTGTAGAATATTAGAAATTATGGCCTAAATAAATTATGACTCATGTTGCAGCATTCACTCTCAGACAAAAGGCAATAAGCACTTATACATAGCTAGTGTTGGTATATATTATCTCATAAATTTACTGGTGAGCTCAAGAAGTCTGATTACTAATCTGCTAAAAACTCCTAATGCAAACCTCTGTTCCTATCTTTGAAGCAGCAAGTGATAATACAAAAGGCTTCGCAGGCACCTTTTTTGTCAGTTAATAAAACCTCAAGGCAGTAATAATGACAGCTAGTGGCTAATTCATCACGTTTAGCACCCTGCTACTGGTGTATCAGCATAAGACTCTCTTCAGAGGCTACTTTTTGTGTGTTACCGGATGAACTGTGCATTAAAAAATCATCCCCCCGCCCCCCAAATGAGATCATTTATTCAAGCACTCTTTTTTGTCTCTCCTTGTTATGAAGAGGTTGCTAATGCAACACAATAGAGCAGTGCTTCATCTTGAGCAATTGGAAACTTAGTATTCTGAACCATTCTCTTGTTGTTCAATTCTCTGTTGAATTTCATTAGTACCGAGAGTCTAGATCGTAAATTAAATATATGAGATAATGCATATTTTTGTACTTTTTAACTTTAATATAGCATAGGGCAAAAGTGAAAAGCAAGGAGCATGACAGAATTCCGAGCAGAGAGCAGATGGGTGGTTTGTCATGGAAATGGAGACGTCAGCATCTGTTCGTCTTTCTTATAGTGAAACACTGATGCTTATCGTGCCAATGGAATGGACATGTGGAGAAAGTGCATCTTCCACCAAGCAAGATGTTTTATGTCACGATACCTCTAAATTATCTAACACGCTTTGGAGAGCTACATGTTGGAAAGTTCTCGTTTGCCTTTTGTTCAAGTCAGTAATTTTTTAACATCATATGACTTGTGTTTTGCCTGAGCACCCAGTGTAAGCTGAGTGCTGGCTTTCATCTTCCATCTCCCTGGGAAGAATGGGAGAAGTACCCAAAACTGGAGCTATCCCACCAGGACTGACTTAGCTGTGAGTCTACTGCATAGTCTGGTGTGGTCAATAAATGGTCTGCGCTGTGTTTGTAGGCACATCGGGATTTAGCACCCAGTAATGTTTGAGAGTCCTTGTCTGTAGGTGGTGCTGGATCTGGAGAAACAAAGTCCTGTTTCCAACAGTGCAACCTGGTCACCAGACTAGTGTGGCTGTCAGTGAGAACTCCCCTACAGAAACTTGTTGATCAAAATAAACTGAGAAATGCAGGGGAATGTTTCAAACAGGTCGCTGGGGTAGGATGTCACCAGTTGGTTTTCCTGTTAAACACTCTTCTTTAGAGAGCTCTTTGGGGCATGAGCTCCAAAATTATGTCTGGCACATATAAGTCACTGAAGTGGGAAAATTTCCAGTGGATTGGCAGATAATTATAATTTTGTGACAATGCTAGGGTTGGTGGAAAATGACATTTTGTGTTATCCAAAATTGTGAACATGAGTTGGAAAAAAGCCTCAAATTCCAGCACTGGTAAGGTCGGTGGGAAGAGAGAGAGCATGGTACCTTACACTGAAGCCTGAAAACTTTAAGGATGAACTTACCTGAAGTAACTTGGATTTAAAAAATAAGACCAAAACTCATATGAGAGCTTTCTGAAGTCAAAATGAGCTAATCTTTAAATTCATATAATACCTTGGGTAATAGGTTGGAGAAAATCCATGTTTTAATAACATGAGAGAACACTGACCAAATCTTGGTCCCAGTGAAACCAATAGGAAAACTCCTTTTGATTCCGGGTGCTGGAGGAGGTCCTAATTAAAGTAGTAAACTTGGAGAAGATCTGCTAAAAGTGTCAGTTAATGGTGAAATAATTAATGGCCTTGAGAATCAAATCATATATCGTGCTTTCACGACCTGCTAGAAATGTAATGCTCAGCTCAGACACTTTTGTAGTACCCACAAAGGCAGCTGCCTTCTGTTCAGCAGCACTGGGTGAAATTTTAGTAGTTGTGGTGAATACTTGGTACTTTCTATAAATCCTTTGTTAAAGCAGCTCAGGTAGGGAGTAGAGCTGAACCAGGAGTTACTGTCTCAAACAGTTATAGGCATAATCCCAATTCTTCACCAATAAGGTGAATTTAACTAATATGTGGTGTATTCCTTTTTCTTATGAAATAATGTGGAACAAAGAAACAAAACAAATGAATCTTGAGATTTTATTTGCTGACATTTTATAGTCTTCTTCCTAACTTGGAATGGAGAAATAGCAGTGTTCAGAGCAATTTGCATGGGTTTTGCTGTGTCATCACAAGATCACATATTTTACCGCAGTTTGGCAGCGTGATGTTAAACTGGATCTGTTGAACCAAAACAATTGAGGGTTCCTTGGGGCATGTAAAAGATTTCCCCCCATTTCATACAAGGTATCAAATCAACCTTCTCTGGGATGCCTTTCATGAAATATGTTCCTAGATGCTTAGTTTGATATGAAGTCAAACACAGTGATTTCAAAAGTGCCAATCTAAAAGCCTAGACATAAGGTCCACTGGATATTGGAAGAATCCATTGCTTGGTATTTTATGCTAAATAAACCTCAGGTTGGAATGCCAGTGATGCTCTGAGTCTGCGTTACTTATAACAGGAACATTTTTTTGCCTTCTGTTATCTCCTCGAAGGCATCACCAGTGTCCCAGGGCATATTGTGAGAGTGTTAGTGCCTTGAAGAATATGTCTAGTGAATTGTTTCAAGAGTAAGGGTCGGAGTTTGACAGGAGAGGGCAACCTGAGGTTAGTGGCCTTGGTTACTGCAACTGCCCTTTTCCTTGTTCCGGTACAGCTAGCAGCAGCCAGCACTGTTTATCTAGGCACTGTGCAAAAATGCCCCAAACATTTTGGTTTATAACAGGAACCTGCAAAGTAAAGCCCCTTCCTGTACCTGACAGCGGATTCACACGGGCTTGCTACAATATATTCCTCCCCTTCTAGCTAAGGGGAGTTAGACAGAGATGCTGGCTGTTATCTACCAGAAGCTTTTCACTCTTTTTTTTTCTCTTTTCTCTATTTTTAGCCTTTCTGCCCTACTGTCTGGGACTTCCTCCACTGTGTTTAAACCCCACTTTTAATCCCTGTCAGTCTTGCCAAGTACATTCTGATTGTGGTCCATCCTACCCCACTCAATTTCAGCCCCATAGTGTTGCCTTGTATTTGGGTTTTCTTCTTTAGTTGGAAACCTGCTGTTGGGGTGGGTCTTATCCTGTATAACTACAGGAAAGGTGCCAGTACAATAGAAACTGTTTATGCAATTGATTTTCTGCTCTACAGAGGAGTGACTGGAAGATTTTGTGAGATCCCTATAAGGATTCTGTTACAATCAGTTAAAAATAAGATGTAAAAAACCCCAAACCAAAAACCAGAGGAAAGGCACAATTCTGCCCTCCCTCTAGGCATTGGATTTCTCATCAGTTGTCATTGCAAATTTCCACAACTGCTTTTGGCACCATTTCAAAAATCCTAACTCAGTGCTATGCTTTGTTTGATTAATGACTAGTTCCAGAGATTTTCTCTGGTGATCCTCACATGAGACATAAAGAATTATCTATTGCCTCAGCAGTGTCTGGGGGCAGAGTATGTCAAGGATATAGTTTGATTCCCTGAGTTTATAATGAAATGTCTTATTGTATTCCTTGCCCTGAGGTACTAATTTGATATATTCTGCATCTGCTTAGCCTGAGCATTGTAGGTTTGCCTTAGCAAAGTGAGAGAATATAGGAAGGAATTGCTATTACCAACCTCTAAACCTATAATTATTCACTTGCTATCAAGCATTCAATTTGGCCTTACTGTATTTGTTCAGTTTCATGTATACAATAGTATAAACCAGAATACTCCAAAGCAACTGACTCCAGCATACTGACAACTCCATTACCAAAAGTTTCATTCTGAATGTTGGGGAAAACAGTGACCAAATGGTCCTGGTTCTGCTCCCTTGTACAGCTGTACATTCAAATAATTCTTTCTGGATGTAAACATTTCAGATCAGTGTAGAATTTATTAGATAATTTGTATGTCCTTTATTGAGATGAGCATCACAGTGATGTGAAGGAAAAGTATTTTATCTCATAGCTGTGATTAGTCCAGTTTCTAAATGCATGGACCTCTCTGAAAAGAGCTACAGCTTTATTGTTGGACTTGATTTTACCCTGAAGTGTACAAATCAGGAAAGGTTCCATTAAAAGTCAGCTGCAGCCCAAAGCCCATCAGTGTCATTCTGTCTGATACGTTGACCACGGGGAAAACTTGCTATTGCAGTCGCTGCCTTTCCCTTCCCATTATTATCTGTCTCCAGTACAGTGATTCTGTTCTAAGATGGCTTAGAGGTCCTTCTTCTTTAAACATACTTTCAATATCTCTGCTGCCTGCAGTCAGACCATCTAAATATCCTGGGAATGTCTGTATAGCAAAAGAGTATCACAGGAGTCCTTGGAGGCGAGGTAGGGGTTTTACAGTAAAGAACAAATGGAGTAGAGAAGTTAAATGACTTGTCAGGAGCTGCACAGGAAGAGTATGTCAGGATCCAGACTGAAGCCCAAGCATATACTTTTTACAATCTATGCCTGATTCATGGTACATTTTGAAACTGGGAGAATTTGGAAGTGTCTAAAAGCAGTTTAAAAAGTCAAATGCAAACCAAGAGGAATAAACTGCAGCATCAGTAAGGTTCCATGGTGTGTACCACCATTCCAAAATTTCCCCTCACCTCAGAGACTTGTTTCTACCTTTTCTGTCCCTCGGAGCTCTTTGCTCTACACGTGATTTCTCCATGGCAGTGTTTGTTTTTTTTTTATTGGCTAGTGGTGTTTTTCCAGTGAATGAGGGTGTGGAGCTGCTTCTGTGGCTCCATGTACTCTTGAAGTTTTGCATTGCTCAGTTTAGCTAGTACTGTCTGTAGGAAACATTTGTGTTCATTAATATCTTGAATCAGGAAAGCACTGAAGCGTGTACCAGAAAATAATTGTGCACTGCAATAGGACTGTATTTAACCATTCTTTTGATTAAGTGTAATTTTCATATCTGAGGTACATCAGCCCTATTCTGAGGTGCCTTCAGTACTAGGGCTCTCTCATCTCCCCCTGCATATGCAAACTTTTGATTTCCAGAGACAAGATTTTGCAGTAGTTGAATCAGAAGTCTAACTGGGTAAGAGAGTTATTCCATTCCTGTCCAAATAGCTTGCCAGTTCCAGTACCAGTCTATCTGACGTGTAAACTGGCCAGCAGGGCTTCATAAAATTATTTCCCTTCAACAGTTTAATCCCTTGGTCCTTCCTCAAGAAAAATTCTCATAACTACATTAGGAATTTTGCCAGAGGCCTGTAGAATCCTAGCTGAAATTTAACTGTGCTATTTGATGAGTATTGGTTAGAACATGCTGAAAAGTTACCCACTGTCAATCCCTAGTGGATCTAATTCTGACCTTTCAGCAAATTGGGTGTGGACAAGAAGCTGAACATTTCAAAAAGCCATGTAATTAATATTAAGCAAGGGAAATAATTTGATGGTATTTTAAGAATGTCCCATTGGTTAGCTAAAAAGAGAAACCCAAAATAAATATTTAAAAGCAGTTCCACATAATCAGCCTCCAAGGCTGTGCTACAGGATTCCTGTGTTAATGGATAATGGAAAAGAATATTCATTTGGACAAACAGAGGTGGAGGTTTTAATCTGCTGATTTGTCCCATGCAACACATTTTTCCGCTACTGCACCATGCTTCTCAGTGGCCTCACTTACAAATCCCTCCCAGGGTTTTAGTTTATGGGGAAAAGGTTAGTGGAAAACCTTTTGAGCTTAGTATGAAGTTCTCAGCAGATGCAAAGTAGCAGTTTACTGTAAAATGACATTTCAGTGCCCTGGTGTCCCCAGGGTAGCTACCCGACCAAGTCTTCTCCCCTCATATATTTATGTAATGTTTGATATTTCATGATCAAGTTTGCTGTCCTGTTTGGGCAATCCAAAAGCCTCCTCAAATACACAGCTGAGATGTTCCAGTATAAGCATGCTGTTCCTGGTGGTCATACCCCTCCCGTCGGGCTGGGTCTGCAAGAGGCACAGAAAAGGAGGAGAGGAAGAAGGACATGGAGGTCAGCGTGGGCATCCTGCGTTGCCCCAGCTGTGGGTGCTGTAGCCTGGGGCAGTCTAGTTCAGCTTGGGGTCATGGCAGGGAGAGAAGCAGGCAGTCAAATGCCTCTTAGTGATGTCTTCCTCTCAATGCTTCTTCAGCTCAACTGAATTCACATGGCAGCAGTGATCTTTTGCTGGCTCCTTAGGGAATGTACTCTGTAAAATACAGATTTCTTTGCCTTTTGAAGTATGTTTCTATTGATGCCTGACCTTTGCTATGACTTTCCAATTCCGCATCATTTCAAAGAACAGTTTGGTCTTGCAGGTAGCTGAAGAGCCTCCCTTAGCCCAGTGGCTCTCAGCTCACCTTCCTTGTTTTGTCAGCATTCTTCCGGCACTTTGCCTAGGATGTTTTTGTTGGTTTGTTTTGTTTTTTTTTCAGAGAACTTGTGCTTATTTATTTTTTTGTAATCATGGCAGCCATTTAATCCGAATGTTTAATTATGTTTCTCTCCAGTTTATGTCTGGAGCCAGTTTGGGGTTGTTTTAATCAGAACAAGATTTTCTAAATGAAGCCCTTTTTCAGTGGCTTTCAACTCGATTAGAGATCAGAATCCTAACTTGTGTTTAGAGCAGGCATTCAGAGAAGTCTGTAAGGTTGTCTTACACTCACACTGACTTGTTGAGGGTCCCTTAGAGATGAGCACGTGCTTCAATGCCTTGCTAGCCTAGGCCTGAATATCCATAGAGAGCTTGGGAATTTTAACCTGTTTTACCAGGCCAAAGAAGATCTCACTGTAAAGCAGCAACTGTTTCCAAATACGTTTAACTTTGACCATTGCAAGTAAGTAGCCAAGTTTTCTGTTTCCCTTTAGCCTTCAGGAACACAGCTAGTGTAGAAAATCTACTAAGTCAGGGCTGTGAAATGCAGTTTAAAGCACAGACACGGGAAAAAAGAAACGCTTTTTGAAAGGAAAAGCCATCCCGTGTTCTGAGGAAAAGCACCGTGAGTCCTGTGTGCTGGTTTGCAGTTGCTAGAGGGCACCATTGTATAAACAATGGGACTGTGACAGCAGAAGGTCCCCGAGATGTGGTACTGCTCAGGGATAGCAGTTTCACGACCAGGGTTTAATTATTTCTGCTTTGATTGCTGTCTCAGCGATGTTAACATTCACATATCTATTTCCCGTTTCTCTCTGGCTTGTCATAAATGCTTAAGAGACAGTTGCCTTGCTCTTGTTTTCTTGCGACAGTTGACGTAAGTGAAGAAATGATGAGAGTTTAGGAATAGTTTCCCAATTTATTTTAGTTACTACATGAAAACCATGTACAATTAAGGAATTTTCCTGCTTCCTCAATAGATGACATTTGCAAAATATTTCTGTATGTGTTGGCCCTTGAAACAGAGAGGCAGTAAGGTATAAAATTTGTGACGAGTTATTTATTTCTTACTTCTGGGTGTTGCTTTGCATTCTGTCTCAGACGGGTGTGCCTCTGCCTTATGTTGCTCCTCTTTGGCTATTTCTTACTTTGCTAATCCAGTGCTTGCTGCACATGCAGTTTAAAACTGAGCCTAGAATCGGTTTTGTTCACAGTGCTAATAAACAACCAAGCACTAGAACGCTACTTCCAATAAATGTTCATTTTAAATACTTGTACAACCCAATTTGCAATTATAAACAATTATGAAATGTAAAGATCTGGAATTCCTGCGGTTTCAGTAAGGTTATTGAGTTTTGAGTGGCTGGATAGAGCTTTCTGTGGCATAGAAGCCAGCATAAGGAAATCAGCCTTTTAAAACGCGGCAGTGGATTTGGGGATTCTGGGTGGGACATCTTTATCAGGCATCTAAAAATGAGCATTTCCAAAGTGGGAACAACTTCTGAGTACTCGACTATCGTTGCTCTGGGTACTGCTGCTTTCAACCTCCTGGGTTGATATATTCTGGTTGTTGTTCATTTAACACATTTCACAGACTGAGGGAAAAGCATCTACTGGGCTGCCCCAATCTTTCCCCAGCTAGGCTCGCTCTCAGGCACGCTCCCTGTGTCTGGGAAGGGCTGGACTTCACATTCCAGCCCCGACCCTGACCGTGCACTTTGCACTGAAAAGCCGTCGGCATGCTCGCTGTGAACTGGCTGGGAGCTGTTGCTCATGCAGAGTTTCATTTGCTAGACAATCCTCGTTTCAGAGGAATTCCTCAGTGGCTTTTGAGGGAAACTTCATGTACTTGTAAACCTGTGAATCTAAGGGAAGATACCAAAAGGAACATCGGTCACAGAGTTTCTTCCATGTTGTCTCAGAGACTGTCCCTGTGACTGGTGCTCTTCAAGTTCCATGAGGCCGGGGTTATTTCTTCAAATTCCTGGTCTGCTTGATGGCCTACAGGATTCCCCATTTCCCTTAAAGCTTGACGTTCAGGTAGCATTTCTTTCCTGCAGAGTCAAAGGTGATCCCTCATCCTACCTGGTCGCTCTCACCCCCTCTGAACCTGCTTCTTACTCTTGAGTGAAGAAAGGGGAAATCTGTCAGAGAAGAGACTGGAGGTGTCAGTCCTGCTGCTTGGGCGTGAGGTGCTGTGGTGCTGAGACCACCACCTGAGCCCCTCCTGTCACCTGCAGCAGAGTCTTTCCACTTCCTACAGTGGGAGCTGGAACAGGTTCTTGGTACCTCGCCATCCTTGCAGGCTGGAGTAAACCTTCCCAGGGAAGGTCACCCCATCACTACCCGCTGTGTGGTTTCTTCCTCCTCTCCCCTGTACCTGCCATGAACCAACTTACCCTGGCAAGAGAGTTCTGGAGGGGGTACCACATGGTTCTAATCTCCAGCTGTTTGTGCAGGGGTGAGCAGCAGACTTCAGTCCCTACAGGCTGGCAAGCTGCTTCCTTTCACCAACCTTACAATCAGTTCATTTTTTAACTCTATGCCTTTATTTGCAGGCTCTCGGTATGAAATTTCTTTTGATTGTTTGTCTAGTTTTTAGTTTCACAACTAAAGAACAAAAAACACTTTTAGACCTTCCTTTAAAAAATTATTATTATTATTATTTTACTTCTGGGAAGCAAAAAGCAGCCAAAGACACACAGTACTGAATAAGTCCAATTATACTGCATTCTTGCGGTTGAGTAAGACACAGAGCAACTAAAACAAACTAACATAAACAGGGAAAGCCAAATTAAATACTTACATTTGTATAGTGCAGGAGGATCGTGGGCTCAGGAATGTAATTCAATCTTTATTTATTTTTTAAGTAGGCAGTGCATAAAATAGTTGGGGATCTTTGCACTGCAGCTCTAAGGCACTGGAATACTTTTTGACTACAAAGTCAGCTAATACAGTATTGTAAGGGGACTGTGTGTTTGCTCAGCATGCTAGAGAGCTTTGATAAAACTAAAGAAAGGATCACTGAGTCAGTCAGGGCTCTTCATAACGCAAAAGCAAATTATCAAATGGATACCTGACACCAAATGGGGAGAGAGAATTTGGGTGTCTAATTGACATACACACAATCTGCTTAGCATTGGAAGTGTGAAGTTCTACATGAAGCAAAAATGATTGTGGTATGTAAGGAATGCAGATGTTTATCTATATATCATCGCCACTGGGCCTTCTCACAGTCCTCCTAATAACTGTGCTGCAGAAAGAGCTTTTGGACTTTTCCAAAACAAATCTGACTTTCCCATCGCTCCCCACTTCAGTGTGCTTTGTGCAAAAGAAGGTATGTGAAAAAGTAGCTGCAGTATAATGTGGATGTTAGGAAATAGCCACAGCACATGATTTTATAGCAGAAGACTCGGGTAGTAAGATTTCATCTGGAGGTAGCGCAATTCACTCACCAATTATTCCTGCCATGCAAGTAATTCCTGCACTGCTTCTGAGGTCTGCCAGCATTGTGTCAGGTGCTGGCAGTTGGTCCCTGAAGCACTGACACACAAAATGGCTCTTTCCTGCTGTTGGGTTGAATTGAAGAAGCTGCAATATGTTAAATGCTTTACTAGTTACTTTTCTGTGCACACCAATGCCAGCAGCTGTCCCTGGGGTGTTCAGGGACTGAAGGAAACGTTGTCTATAGATAGCCACAGATGAAATGGAAGGTGAATCCTAACCTTCGTTAAGCAGCGGTCCAATTAAGGACTATGTAGACAATCGGCATTGCCAGATTCCTCTATCTTTATGAAGGTTTCTGCTCAACCTGAAGTTTCTGCTCAGCGTTAAACTCAATAACAATAACCATCAGGAATTCCAAATCCATGAAATCCACACCCATACTCCAGATTTACTCTGATATAATTGTGTGTAGGATTTGCCTTGAAGGCTCTGATAAAACGATAGATCCACAGTGGTTCTGCAGCTTAATGTAAACACTGGGGGGGGGAGGTTTTTCATTATCTTCCTTTGCCAAACTGTCACTCCAATCACTGTAAAGAATCTTTGTAAATGTTTTTTATTTCTTTGAATTGGTCACTAAAAGAAGATGTCAGAGAGTGGAACCGTTTGGTGTCCTGTCCTGGGGTTTACACCTTACAGCCTTCTGGGGGAATAATCCCCTTAACTCTGGCATTCTGTCTTGTGCCAGTTATGAGGACAAGGGACAAAATTCTCAAACTAGCAGGCCCAAGTGTTTGTCAGGAATTGAAAAATGTTGTCATCTAGAACTATTTCAGCCTATCAGTCTATCAAAGGAATGTTTAACCTCCTGTTTTCCTTCCCCTCAGTTTTTCTTTCTTTGAATGTCTGTTTTCTTCTCCTTCCCCCTCCCCAGCTGGCTGCAGCAAAGCAAATCTGACAGTTTTTTTCTGGAGTTTTTCCCTTTAAGTCTGTGCAGTAAAACGTTACCAACCCTGGCTTTCACTTACACCATTAATACTGGCTTCATGGTGTAACCCCCCTTCAGTTTGCTGATCAGCCTCGCACCATCCCCAGCTGGTATGTAAACCAAAATATCACCATGTCACTGTTAAGAGCAGTGGCCTCGCTTTAGCTTCTCAAATGCACATTTAGTCCCTTGTAAGAGGCTAGATTTTTATAGAGCAGTTTCCACAGAAACTGCTGTGGACTCGGTGGCTCTGGAGATCAGGCCCCCTCAGGTCCCGTGTGCCTTCACCCTGAGCACATTCCTACACTCGACCGTGGAAAGCTGTGGGAGACCCAAGATTTTTCAGCTCTGATGGCATCTCGTCCTTTCAGCGGGTGCAGGCTTCAAACCTGTAGCTGTCTATGACAGAGTGGTTCATTTCTACCTCTCAGGCACCAAAGAGAACTGTGGTTGGGTTGCCCTTTGCTGAATGCCAGGTCCCCACCAAGCTGCTCTATCACTCCCCCTCTTCAACTAAAGAGGAGGAGGAAAATATGACAAACGAGATAAGGACAGGGAGAGATGTCTCACCAATTACTGTCACAGGCAAAACATGTCCAGTGCAACTCCTTCCACGGGCTGCAGTCCCTCAGGCACAGGCTGCTCCGTCCTTAGTTTCCCATGGGGTCACAAGTCCTGCCAGCAGATCTGCTCCAGTGTGGGCTCCTCTCTCCACACGTCCTGCACAGAGCCTGGTCCGGAACGGGGTCTCCGTGAGGTCACCGACTCCTTCGGGTATCCACCTGCTCTGATGTGATCTTCTATGGGCTGCAGGTGGATATCTGTCCCACCAGTCTCACAGAAGCCACCCCTGTAGTCCTCCCACTACCAGAACCTTGCCACACAAACCCAATACAACTATCTTTAAAGACATCTACGCCTTTTGACACGAGAGGAAGAATGCTTTGCCTGGGCATCAGGTATGTCAGAGCTGTTAGGGGTGTGCTAGGGAGAGCCAGCTTCTCTCCTCTGGTTCACAGGGAGAGTTTGCAGTTTGCAAAGCCACCACCTGGTTCTCCCTAGACAGTGTGCTAGCACAGAGTCTGCTGGGGCTGCTGTCATTTTTAGTCAGGTTGTCCTTTTTGTCTCTCTGTTTTGTTTTGAGGGCCAGGGGCTTCTCATCCAAGTAATCTTCACTGGTGGAGTGGGAAAGTTAGTGGAAAGTAAGCATCCTAAGAGTGTAAAATTGCACATGGACAATCACTCAAGACAGAAAGGGAGACAGTTTACTGGAGTATTTGTTGAGATATATACATTCCCAGCTTACCCACCCTCTTCTCTACCTTCAAATCCCATTAATGATTTAGAGTCTTGTAGCTGAGCAGAGCTGACAACATAAAGTGCATTGCACCCATTTCTACTCCATATGCAGCCCATATGATGAGGCAGGACATCAACACTCCTCCCTGGATACTGAGAATAGCCAAAAAGTTCTCCCTCTAGAGCACTCAGGCATATACTTGTACATGGGGTGAACTAGCCCTTGGACTTCAGACTTAATGGACATTCTGGGCCTAGTGAATAACCTCCTTTTTATCCTGTTGTCAAGGAGCAGCTTGCAGGGTTTAGCTGCTGCCTGCAGATGTGAAGGGAGTACACAGCGCCTGGCTTCCTGTGCACTCATCCGCTTCCTGCCAAGGGAACCTCCACGTTCTACCCAGTGGACCATGGTAAAAATTAACAGAGTAAACTTGATGGTCACGATTTCCTCCTCTGCAGTATTTTCTAGCAAATTGGGTACCTGAATTCCTAAAGGGCTGGGATATTCTAGATATAATTGCCAGTTTTGGGGGGCTCACAGGATGTCCAGCATAATCAGTGCCCAAGGGAAAGCCAAGAGAACAGCTGGAGCCTTGCTCGGAGTGGGAGAGCTCTATTCTGTGAAAGGTAATGGAAAACTTTACTGTTCTGTTTCGGTGCTGAGTAACTTGATCTATGTGGTTATTTTTATTCTTTTCTGTTTACATTCTTAGTGCCTTTTCTGATTTTTAGACATATATGTACTTTTTTCTTCTATCTCCTATGAGCTCCTGGATAGAGTTCTGCTTCCCCCTGAAACCCCTTCCCCTTAAAACCACAGGCAAATGCAGATTGAAGGTATGTGCTTTTGCAAGAGCTCTGTATTCACCCTGTCACTCTCTGGATTAAGATTGCAGTGGTTTATGTATGTGCAGCTGCTTTCTAATTAAAGCCCACATCTGCCCTGGCTTTAACACCAGTCAACTGTAGCAAAGCCCTTAACCCTCTCTGTTACTTCCACCCTTTGTCCTATGGGCACGTGAAAGGATGAGTGGCTGGAGACATGGCAGACCAAGAGCACAGTTCTCAGCCTTGCTGTGTTTATGCTCAGTACATCTGAAGAGGGAAGAACGTGGCAGCCAGGTCTCTTTCTGTTCCTTCAGTCCTAATAAGATTCTGCTTTTAGTCTAATTCAGCACACATTCAAGGCTGGGCTGCAGTCCTTCATTCTGCTGCTCAAAGACATTTTACATTATTGTGTCTTCTCCATTTAGTTGCTCACAACCCCTGACAGGCCCCGTCAGGGAAGGACATGCATTTGTTGTGTGAAGCAGGTTACCCTGTCATCCATCCACCCAGAGGATCCCCTGTCTCAAGGGAATGAGTCCTTAATAATTTCTCAGTTGCTTTGTGTTGCTTCAGCTGTACAAAAGAAGTAGGAGAGCCCTGTGGTCGGGCTCTGGAGACTGTGCTCTTTGCTCATCGTGTAAGGCAGAGCCTCACAGCTTGTAGAATTCAGGAGGCCATGTCACACAGAAGAGCTTTTTTATGATTCCTCTAAATGATGCGTGAGATAAATGAGTACAGATGAAAGTTTTGTCTCATTTCCTTGGAACCAAGCAATAAAACAGGGAATCTGTAATATGAGTTGAAATGACAAAAACAAAAACTAAGGAAAATTTGGGCTTTTTGACTCTTTGAATGCTGCTTCAAAACTGAATCAGCCCAAGTTTATGGCTTATTATGCAGGCTGCTCTTGATAACTTTTGAAACTTCATCCAAATGAACTATTCAGATCCTGGGTGGAGTAACACTAATGGTGATGTAACAGACCTGAGGTCAACGCATCTCCTCCCAGTGTGTGGTCTGTGAATAATATGTGGGCCTGTGGGTCCCAGAAGCAGTGATCTCTTTGTGAAAGAATTTGACAAAAAGGGTAGCTGTATCACAGTTAATACTCCCATTTCCTCAAAGAATCCATTCACTGCAAAGGAGGAAGGAATGTTGCCTTTTCAACATTCATCTTTTAAAGAGCAGTCAAAAGGCAAGGCATTCTGGCTGACTGAAGTTGGGTACACCTGAAGGAAGTCTCTATTTGAAATGAGTGCCTGCAAAATAAACTGGAGTCCGTGTATGATGCAGGTGACTTGGCAGTTCTGGAAGTCAGAACATTTTTATTTTGATGCCTACAGATGGATTTAATTGTAACGTGTGAACTGTGATAGTCACAGAATATGAGAGAGGTTACTGAACAATCTCTTCTCTCTAAACATGACTTTAAGAGCATTGCTTTAGATGTTGGAAAATTTAGAACATTAACACTGGTGGCTTCTTCCTTTATTTGACAAGTGTACTGCTTAGAAATGACAGGCTATGTGGTAGTTTTAAGGGGAAGTTAGTGGCATATTTTTTAACCAAAAGAAAGTTTAACCTTCCTGTGTATGTTCTGCTCCCCAAAACACTGTTCAGATTTGAATTGTTAAGTACTGAAATTTAATAGAGAAGTTCTAAATCTCTTTCCATAATACTGTCTCTTCCTATGTATAGCAGAAAGGTTGGTATCATGGTTTTATCCTGTGGTTTTATTTATATCCTGGAGTTTCAGGTTGTGAACTTAATACTGTAAAAATTGTTCTTGACTTGTGTGGTTGAGGTAAAGCTTGTGGATTGAATCAGAATAACAGTGGGATGGAGGGATGGATGGATGGATGGATGGATGGATGGATGGATGGTATCTCTGTGGATGTTCAGAGGGACATTTGTCAAACGTCTTAAATGGAGAACTTTTTCATTTGCATCAACATGATCCCTCTTTGCTTATGTCATGGCCCATGGTGAGGTTCAGGTGGGAACCAGGGCACTACCCTGGGAAAATCACATGAAAGAAAGAAGCAGAGAAGGAATTCTGCAGCACGCTTCAGAGCTTCGGAGTAGCTGCTTCCTATACACTTCTTGATGGCAAATGTTTGTTACATGCAGCATTTAAGACAAATACCACTGCATAAATTCTTATTTGTCAGTAGGTCCCCTGTGAGCCATCGGCCAAGCTTTGCAACCACGTGCCCACTTCCTGGGGTGTAATGGTGTCAAAAGACTACAGCCACTGACAGACAGATCGGTCATGTTGGACTGGTATTATGTTCCCCTTTCATTAGCAGAAAGATACATTTACTAGAGGATATTCCTATATGCTTTTCCCTCAAGTATATCCCTCATATGTGCCTTTGTGTGCACCTGTGTGTATGTTTTCTTGTGCCTAAAATCCACTGTATTTATTTAAGAATGGTATCCAGTTCTTCAAATATGTTTAGGAATTGAGTGTTAACCAACCTTGCGGCTTTAGAAGATCAGACCTGTCTGTGTGCCGGGTTAGAATTTGTAAAAAGAGATTAGCTCACTAGAAGTGTCTTTAGGGATGGTGTTTGTAGGCTATTCTCTCTAAGAAGGGATTGATTGATAGAAGTGATAGAAGTGATATAGTCAAGAGAGAAAAGTAGGATCTTCTGGAGAATGATTTAGAAGAGGATCCTCATGTCATTTTTAATTGTTATTTGTGTGCTTAGTCCTGAAAATTCCTTTTTTTTTTCACCAGTTGGTACTGGGATGTTATATATAATAGACAAGGTAGATTTCAATTAGAAATCCAGAGGAAGAGAGGAAATAAATTAGCCTTTCAACTACCCACTAAGGCTTGGGCAAGAAAACTCATGATTTTGAAGGCAAAAAATAGACCTTGAGAAATTCTTGCTTTGGATGAAGGCTGACAAGCTTGTGGCTGATAATTCTTTTGAGTAGTGTGTTTTCCTCACATTAGCTAATAGTTTTTTGATATATTCAATTTACATTATCTGTTACCTCTTTGGGTTTGGAACAGAATTGGGTAAGCATATTTTGTGAGACAAAGAACATACATTTTAATCTGTTCTCCCTGGCCTGGTTATAGATATGATGGAAATTGGAATATAATAGTGAAAACCCAATAATCACATGCAGTTTTTTTCTCTTAGTTTTAGTAGTTCATAATATGGCCTCTGCCTTAGGAATTTATACATATAAGATGACATTGGCAAACTATGTCTCTGAGGAGATAATACTTCTACATAAGCAGGGTTTATATAACATAAAATTGAAGTGGCTGTTCTATATATTGCTATTTGATGGAGAATGAATTGAAAGCAAGAGTGCATATAATTTTTTAGAGCCATGGATGGATTAGTCTTACTTGTTACTTTTTATTAAAATGATACAGTAATGCTTAGTCATACCTTAGATGCAGTTCCTGGAATAAAAGTAGATTATGCCTTAGAGGTAAGAATTACCTTTATTCCATTAGTGCCCCTGCAATTAAAACCACATTGGAGGGATCATATTGCTTTAATTCACTGGTGTAATCTTTGGATGAGGCCTTTCTCTAAGCGAATGAACAAGCAGAGCTTATCGTGATGGCCAGGACTTGCTACCATTTGACTGGGGTAACTGAACTGTACCTCCTTCAATTGTATTCACTTTTTGAATTTTACTCCATTCAGTAATTACATTTCCAGATGTTGTTCCTTGTGAAACTGAAAAGAAACAACAACAACAAAAAATCTTCCTTTTCGCTAAGGAGAATGCAACTCCAAACCAGGAATTTTTACCAAGGCATATTTGAATTCCAGAGTAAAAGCAAGTTTTGAGGAACAGACCCAAAACCATAATGTGCCACCTTAGTGAAGGATCTGAGATCGGAAAGAACTTATTTGTGGATGAATCCACAGGTCTTTGGAAAGCAGTCACTTCTGTCCCATGGGCAGGGCATCCTGCATGACTGGGTTTTGTGATTCTATAGCAGCCTTTGAGAGTATCAGGTTGAAAATACAGAGCTGTATCTCCCCTAGGTCCAAACACTTGGAAGACTGTGAGTCAGTGATGAATAAAGAGCTGAATACGAGTATAGCAGCAAGCAGTTTCCTTTTCTTATTTTAGATAACAACCAGATAAACACCTACACCATCCAGTCACTCTGTATTTGCACAAAGGTCTCTTTCATATTGCAGTAATTAAAAGTCACCTTAAACAAGGAGTGATAATGGGCAGTTTAGAAGACTTCTGACCTGCTCCAGAAATAACAAAAGTCTGTGTGATGTAAGAATCTGCCCCTGACCTGTGAATTTTTTAATATTGAATACAGAGCTGGTTTTGAGGCTGCATATCTTCCTGGGTCAGTGTTTGTTTTGGGGAAGAAAAGTTCCTAGAAATTTCTGATGCTTTAAACAACTAAATTCAGTGTAAGTATTCCTAGTACTGACTTTTTTGAGTATTGAAAGCCGTTTTGAAGACTTGATTCAAGTCGTGTTTTCAACCTTCAAAAGCTTATTGTTGCTCTTGCCTCAAGTCTTGCCTCTTGATTGCAGATTATCAAATTGTATCTGAAATCTCCTGTCCAGCATTTATTCACAGACTAGCTTTGGACCAAAAATGACCCCTTTATTTGCTCATAACACACCTTCCTCATGCAAGAATAGTGGATTATTTTCCTAATGAACAGCTGCATTTTAATTGCACGTTCTGGGAATAACCATCAAGCGATGAAATACGGAGTGCTCGGCCTTCAGTGAATAAATGCGATCATCACTCTTCTGTCACAGAAACCCAGGTTTTCGTGTGTCTGTCTGGGCTGGTTGCAGCAGCATTCCTCAAAAGAACCTTTCTGGAGGGAGCTAGGTCTCTGAACCAGCTAACCCAACAGCAATCACCATCCTGTTCTTACTGGTTATGAATATAACCTGGGCAAAGCTGAATTAAGCTGGCCCTGTACTCAGGTGTTTGTAAATACAAAATGAAACCTGCAGAAGTACAAACTGCACACAACAGAATGATAAGCATTGTTAAAAGAAGTTCTCTATTTCAGAAAACAGATTTTCTTTTCTCTGGCCTTGAACTGACATGGAATATAATTCTAAATCTGTAGGACATACAGAAATAGATAATCATTTTTTAATGAGTTTTAGGGCTTTCTTTTTCTCAAAAGCCTCAGCTGCTAGAATAATTTGATTCCGCAAGCATCTTAGTTTTCAAAGTAAGTTCTTGAGCCCCTTCTTGGGAGAAAACCTCAGAAACACAAACCTTGAAGACTGAAGATCTATTAAAAAGAAGCCTAAGGCCGATTAAAAAGGGTGCTTTGATTTGGCTCATTCTTTAGGGAGACAGAAGTTGATTTATTTTTTATACACTTGAGACAGAAAGTCTTTAATATCTCTCACACTTTATTACTGCTTAATTATGTCCCTTCTGAAATGGTAAGAGACAAACTGTATTAGAACATAACCAGTTGCTACTAAAACCTGTTGGCTCCACAAAAGATTCTCATCATATATTGATTGGCACCAGTGGTTGCTTTACGGAAACATGGACGACTCACAGAACTGAGCCACCTTCTTGCAGCTGCTGAATGCAAAGACTCATATCCCCCTGACACTGCTGCTTCTTACAGGATCCTTCCAGTGCTCTGAGTGCCAGGAGCACAGTAAAAGCTCTTTCCTTATAGCCTTTAACTGAGCAAAGCTCTCTTTGATTCAAGTTAGTTTTGCTTGAGCAGTGAGTGCAGAACTAGACCATACAAATAGTTTCAGTACAGCTCAAAAGATTATTTTATGTAGATATTAGCAACTAACATTATTGATATTCATGAAGAGACAACACTGTGCTTACCATCTGCAGATGTTGGAGTGGGTGGATAAGATTTGGGTTTTAGGGAATTGGAAACAATGTGATTTCTTTTTCCATTTGGTTAATTATGAAATGATTCTTGAAACAGATAACAGTGACTAATTTGGCCAATGAATTTAATGGGATGAAAGGCAAGTACAGAAACAAAGCACAGAAAGGAGGGGAAAAAACCCCAACACAACACATGAGAGGAGCTTTAGCTTATATTTAATGATGTGTAATTGCTGTTGGTACCACAAGGAAACATTTTTCCATAACTAGTAAGGTAATATTTCAGTTTTAGATGTTCAAGTTTCAGTCAGCATTTGAACACATGATAAATATCAATGGCAGAAATTGTTGTTTCTGACTTGTACAAGTTTTAGAATCCTTATATATCCTGTGTCAGCCAATATAACTATGAGTCAAAGAAGGAAATGTATGTATGGGTGTTGCTACCTATCTTACTATATAACTAATTATTTAGTATTTTCTGTTCATAGCTATTACATTTTAAGTTTTGAATGCAGAAAACAAATTTTCGTGTTGTATTTTGTTTGGGGAGCTGCATACTTTTTGCTAGTGATTCTTTCTGCTTGCTGTGGTGAGAAAAATCTCCACTGTATTTTTTACCTGCCAGCCATGGGAGTGTTGCTTTCCTGACATTTGGCTCACGTTAAAGAATGAAGGAGTCCCCAACCCAAGGAGCACGCCTCTCTGCCTTGGCTGATGCTTAGAGCAAGGGTTTGCTTCTGAAGGGAAAGCTGACTGAGTTTTCTTGGCATTATAGATCACGTACCATCAAATTTAGATGATAGCACGTTTGTTTAAACACAGATTAAAGAAGAATCATAGCTAATTTGTGGCAGTTTCTGGCTCACAGGGTCAAATTATCATTATGGTCCTTTAAGAGAGATTTCTGGTGAACGCAATCCACTTGTCTTCTTTCTTTATGATTCCTCTTCCATCATCAGTCCCTCATCTTTGCTGGACAACTTCTTTTCAGCTCCTTTGTCTTTTCTTAGGTTGGTTACCTGTTGCTTTCCTTCTCCTCCTTCCTAGATCTCATTGTGACCATGCAACCATGGATAGGAAGGACACCATTTTTTCAATCCAAATATTGCTTTGCTGTGTTCTGCAGAGGACCTCTAAGTTGTAGGATACACCAAATGCTGTGGTAACAGGGTGGCTTCTTGTGTCATGATTCTGCAAGGAACATTTCATCTTCCAGAAATGCCAGTACAATGTAGTTCAGTTCAACTTCATCTGTGTGTTTCATGTTCAGTGAAACAAGTGGGACACTTGGTTATATGTGGGACACCGGTTTTCACCTCTTAAATCTCACATTGTGTCAAGGGGTTTTCTCTCCTCACGTACAAAGATGAATTACCATAGTACTTGCCCTCGTCCAGGTATACAGCTTGGTTTAGTCAGGAGTGGGCACTAACAGATTCTGGCCTAGGCAGAAGAGCAAAGACAGCATGGCCAGTGCTGTAACTACTGCCAGCAGTGTGACTCCAAGAAAAAGCTGCTCCATTGATGTTCTGAGACAGCCGAGAGACCCAGGCTGAGAGCAAGGGCCAAACCAGCCCCATACCAGCAGTACAAGAGCTCTTTCCTTCTCAGTCTTCACAGCACAAAGATGTCACAAAGATGAAGTGACTTGCATGAGGCTCCACAGAAGATCATTGGCAGCATTCAGCACTCAATCTCCTGAGGTAAAGGAGTTTGAAGCTTATACTTCAAACCGCAGTGCTGCTCCGTAGGCCTTCTGTCAGCTCATTACATAATGTTGGTCTTATTAACAATGACCATTTTAATCTAAGCAGAGCCAATGAACCTTAGACTGCTTCAGGGAGGAGGGATGCATTACATGATAATTACAGGATGCTAGAGCAGTCCAAGAACATTTTAAGTTGAATGTATTTGATATTATGCAGATATAAAAAGACTGCAGGTGGCTGCTCTCTCAGCTTCACCTCTTGACTTTTGGACTGTGCCTCTACAAAGGGTTTTCAAACATTTCTATGTCGGGACAACAGACAATGGAAGGCTGCCCAGATACAACTTGTGTCCTACTGGGAGGAGAAGAAATGACCATCTTCATGTTCAGCTTCTCTGTGCATGAGTATTTCATTTTGGCCAACAGACATAGAAAAGAAATAAACAAATTAATTGCACTTTCAGTAAAAGCTCCTGCTTCAATACATTGTTAGAACAAAGAGCTTCAAACAATCTCAGTAATAAGTGATAAGCGACTGATTGACTGTAGGAAAAAAAAACCCACTTAAAATTGTGGAAATATCTTACTGTATATAGAAGGACTCCTAGCTGACCTACCTAAACAGGCATGTATTATCCATTAGGTTTTATTCTCTTTTAATATTACTAGAGAAGTGGGACTGAGAAAAACTGTTTTGCATTGCCTTTTACTAAGTGATGAATCTCATCAAGTGTGTATGCTTTTATCACACTTTACAGTAGAGATCATTGGAAGTTTTATATGAAAACTTCTCATAGTAGACTAATCCAGCCTAGACGTTGATTTCAGTGGGCACTGGAACTTAAATATTTTCCAGAAATGTTTCTTTCATCACTAGTAAACTTGGAGAGCAGACAAATGAAATGGATGAAAAATATGTATTTAGATCATGGCATGTAAGACAGGGGTCTCAGTGCAAGCCTGTCACCAAGATAACTGCTTTTCAAGTTATTGGTTTTTAGAAAATCCTTAACTTACTGTAAAGTGTATTATTAGTGAGAAGCTTCAAAGCAAAACATTCTTCCCTCCCACTTTTGATTATTTGATAAAGAAAAGATTCTTAACATAATCATATGGTTAAACTGATTATGTAAAATAGCTTTTTAGCAATTAATATTTGAGTGAAAGCCTGCTCTAAAGTGAAACCATAATGGCTCTTTGTTACACGATCAGATTTCACAAAGAGGCCGTTTAACTAAGCTTTTTCTGTACAAACCAAACAAATAAAAAACAAGTGTGAAAAACTCATAATTTTAGGACTTTTGTGCCTCAGAATACCGGCTTCTATGCTGATACTGGAGCAGATTTCTCTGTAATTCCAAACCTTTTATCTTGGAATATTTTAACATAATCAGTGCTGTGCTTTTTCACTGTGATCATAAGGTTTCATTATTATTTTTTAAGCTGTTAGGAGAGAGTGGTACTTTGTCAGGGATTCGCAACAAGCTTTGATGAGTTCCAGAAAAGTGACTGTTACACAAATGCAAGGAATGAAAAGAACTTGTTATCTTTAACAAGAGCTTGATTGGATGTAATAAAAGTTCCTTGTTAATTTACTGAAGTTAGCAGCTATGCTAGTAATGAATTTATAATCAACAACATTTGATCTTCTGCGGAAGCTTTTGCCCCTTTCTCCCCCCAGAAATGTTTCTGGAGAGAGTCCAGATAATTTCCTTTAATAGGGATTAAAACTTTAAAGGAGCGTTGCTTTATAGTGACCCTTTTTGGCAGTTTATCAGAATACTTATGCAGCTGGTAAATGTAACTACAAAATTCTGTGGAGGGATGACTATTTTTCCTTAAACAATCTCTCCTCTCCCCTCCCTGCCACGTGCAGCACATTGTTTACAGCAACACTGACAAAATAAAGAATCACAAAAATGAGTTACGTGAACAGGAAAGCTTTGATTCTATGGGAAGAGCTCCAAAAATGTCTTTTGTGTAATGCATGTTAAATGAAGTCATTATCCTAGAACTTTGAAATCGTTCTAGCCAAATAGACCTAACTTGTTTTCTTAAGTAATTGTGTTACATTTAGAGTTCTGAGAAATCATCTGTGTTTCCAACGTGAATTAGGACTGACATTCACACATGTGCTCACACAAAGGCCGTCGCAGTGTTGTGCTGCGTTTGCAGGGAAATTTTCCTGTTGACTCATTTTGATTTTACAGTCCTTTTTACAAACCAGCATTGCTGGAATTCAGTGTTCTAGCGGGGAGGAGGTTGTATGTCTGTTGGTGTTTTGTTCAGTTTTTAAAGTCTCTCCATCACCTCTGTATTCCCTTGAGTTCCGACGCCTGTCCTGGTCTGCAGGGGTGAACACCAGCAGCCTAGCGACAGATGGACGGGGCAGACAGACGGCTCGTATAATCCATCCTATGCTGGTTTTACAAGCCTATAAAAACGCAATAAAGAAAAGGGTCTCATTAGGTAGAGGCAGGGGGCTGATTGATTTGCAGGCCACACTCAGTTTATAGCTGCCTTCTGTGTGAAAGTCCACCTTACAGTGTGAGTTTACCCTGTTTGCCATGTCTTGTGTAGTTAGACTAAATTTACTTCTAGTAACGTTGAGCATTATTCATGTTTTTGTGGTGACTTTTACCCCAATTTGGCACCTAAGTATGGACTCGCTCTCATTTTACTCTGTAGAAATAAAACCCGTAAGGCAGAGGTCAGGAGAAAAGCTGAGTGAAACGCTCCTACCAAGTGTGGGTCGTCTGAGAAGGCAGGAGCTGTTTAATTGAAAGGGAAACTTAATACTGTCAAAGTTCTTGTTTCAACCCGCCTGTATTTTTCTGCATTGCAACAAACACCACCTCCAAATACTGGAAGAAGCTAAAGGAGAAGTGCTTTGTGCACAATCAGTCTTGCTGACTATCAAACCAGTCCGTTTCATCTTTTGTTGTGGGATGTTTTCTAGGGAAGAAATCAGCACTGAGCAGTGGGTCGTCGGTTCTCGTGCCCCGTCACGGACGTGGAGCAGGAAGCTCCTGACGTGTGGGGAGCAAGGGCCAGTTCGTGACCCTGCTGCTGATCTTGGGCAAA
This sequence comes from Actenoides lindsayi, assembly GCA_025331215.1. Lineage (NCBI taxonomy): Eukaryota > Metazoa > Chordata > Aves > Coraciiformes > Alcedinidae > Actenoides > Actenoides lindsayi. Next base: position 51,496 of record WTSP01018618.1, read on the forward strand.
CTGCATTATCTCCCCAAGCCTCAGTTTCCCATCCTGCAAAGTGGGACCAAGGACCACTGTCACCAAGAGCTTCAACGTATCTCTGTTTCAGATAAGCATAAAGGAAGATTTTATCTTAGCTAGGACTGGGGAAACGGAATGTGTTGCCCATACACGATGTCTTTTTTGAGAATCTCACCTAGGGAGATGATGACAAATTCCTAAAGAGGAACTGTTGATCCAGTCTTACAGAATCATGGATATTTTATTCATATTCGCTCTTAATATTTCAGTGAATCCAGTTAAGCTTTTCCTCCCGTGTCTATGAGTTCTAGCGACTCCTGTTCTGTGTTAAATATTATCCTTTTATCCATTTTTAAGTTGTTGCCTCCAAGTTTTATTCATTATTACCGATTCTTAATAAGAACAGCAGTTCACAGACATTTATAATAATGTGAGGAAAAGATCAGTCTTAAAAATGCTTTTTAAGTCCAGTTGGTGGAAGTTGCTTCAGAGTATTCAGGATTGTTAATGTTCAGGAAAAAAGTCAACCCTAAGAGGGCTGTCATTTGGATTGGTGAAAAGTTCACACCATTTCCATTCATGACATTTTAATTCATTTTTTTCTTTCTTATTGGACATCGAAAAACTTCTTAACCTTGAGACAACAAAATGAGAAAATCTGCAAACTTAAAAATAAATAACTGTTTCCAGGCAATAATGATTTGTTAAATTGTATCGTCATGCCAGAAAAGGTCTGAGGCTTGAATTCCAGTTACCATATAAAACCTTCCACTATGTTTAAAGTATTTAAAGCCCACTGGGAAAAAAAAAAATCTGTCTGGGTATTTACCTCAATCTCTATTACTATTATTATTAATCTCTATTATTGTTGTTGTTGTTGTTGTCTTCCTCCCTCCCCACTTCCTTTTTATTCAAAAAAGAAAAGAAAGAAACCAGTAACTCCCCTGTGATGCAGGTCATCATGCAACTCATCCCAGCCCTTTGATACTACGCATTACCCCCGTGGAGTTGATTCTTCAAAGCCATTGACTGGGTTTGAGAAGTCAGTTTCTGTTAATTTTAATGGGGATTACACATGCATCCCCTAAGGCAGCTTTGAAAAATCTCCACCAGATTCTTTATGGCTCTTCTTGGAGGCAACAAAATGTTTACCCAGTTACGGAGCTGCCTTTTCCACAACATTGCTAACATAAAGCTAGAGAGCATCTACTTTCTGAAGCTTAAAGAGCTCCATTTGTAGTTCCAGCCAAATTTTCTCTTTGATTTTTATTGAGTCCTCTACATGACACTGTTTCAAAAAGGGATGAAAGTTTTGGAAAGGAACTAGCAGATCATCTTTTTTGCATGCAAGGAAAATGGCACCGTGGTTTCCAACACTCACCCTGTAACAATCAGGTTATATCCTTTTCTCCTTTTCTGGGCATTGCATTGACAGCCTTCCTCAGAAAACGGATTTCTTTCCATCCTGCTCTGAATGCTGTGTATAAACCATGCTTCACCTTAAATATGCAGACTTTCAAAACAAAATTACTGAACCAGACAAGGGGGAGGAAGGAGGAGAATTGCCTATTCCAAAAGAAATAAAAGCAGCAAACCCAAGCACATTTTCCATTCGTTGACACCATACCCCAGCAATGGCCCGGATTCCCTTTCTCATGCTTTGCTGCCCTTCCATCTGAGGAGACTCTGGGAAGTAATACGAGCAAACCTCAACCCTTACGTTAGGCCAGCTTCCTTAGAGGTATCTGCTCTGCAAATATTTCCTTTGAAAAAAGTATGAAGTTTGCTATGTATATAAACAGAAGTATCCTTAGTTATAGCAACTTGGAGGGCTGCTCAATCACGTTTAAATTGTCTTTGTTTAATTTATGCTCCGTGCTGTCTTCCTTGTATAAATCCCTTCGTTATGTTTTTGTCAGTTGTGTTTCTTTAAATGTATTATAAATCTGTATTTCCCTCATAAACCAGTCTGGAAAAAGGCATCTGTACTGGAAACTGGTTTTAGTGACTTGACACTTTGGCTCTTTTATGTTGTGAAACGAGTTTTAATTTTCTTAACATAGGCCAGGCATGGTACATAAACCTCTTCCCCCCCAGGGAGGCTTTTATGTTTGATTCCTTTAGTGGCAAAGCTTTTGAATTTCTCCCCTTGATTGACTTGATTATGATCTTCCCAGTATATATCCTTCATGTTGATGAATTCCTGGTAGGGATCATCTAAGGAGTTTACAAGCCTCAATGTTAGATGAAACAGAAGAATTAAATTATCCCTGCAAAAGCTGCTACTAGTGAAAATAGGAAGTTGAATATTAGTGCTGCAGATTTATTTATTCTTTGGGTGTCTAAATTCTGGGGAAAGATTCATTTTTAGAGAAGAGGTGCTCAGAGGTTTCTGCTGGGTGACTCTGAACGTGCACAAACTCAGAACCCCTGTAAACCTCATCTTGGCTTAGTCTGCTCTTGTGCTTTGTCAGCTCTGGGATGGAGTGGATCTAACCATCCTTGACGAAGGTCTTCTACTTAGGAGAAAATGGTTGGTAGAATCTCAGTGCTGCAAGGAGCAACTAATTCCACAGCCCATAAGAGAAGTAAGCAGCGTGTAGGCACCGTGAAGACATCTTACAGCCCTGAATACTCATTTTGCTAGAAAGGATGATGCTTGGAGGATATATATGGCAGCCAATGCTTCTGTCTCGTGTTACTCAACATGTTGCATCAGAAGAGACTAGATTTTGCACTAGCAAATGTGTCCAAATATTTGAAATATGGTTGGCTTCCTTAATAATTGGCTCTTGCAGGTCACTGTTGCCCAGCTTCTGTTCAGCTGTAAGCCCTACACGCAAGAAGGAGGCTCAAGTCATCCTGAACCTCGCTTTGTTCACTGGTGTGGGCTCCTCTACACAGCATTGTCCTACTCAGAGTCTTTTTTTGGTGAAAGACAGATTACCTGGGGATGGAAAATGCTGTTAGAACTGACCACGATGACACAAGTGTGATAAATAACATTCAGTGGCTATGCATTGAATCTATCTATCTACTTCTGTGTTTGTTCATGATTGGTGTGGCCAGGGATACTTTGAGATGCTGTTCTAGAGGTGAGACAACCATGATGAACTCAACAGCTCTGAAATACACATGCCAAGAAGAAAACCAGGGCGAGATATTTTGACCCTAGTCTAGTTTGCATTGTTGGATTTCTTATGTAAATAAAGATTCACAGTTCTTTATATTAAGAGAAGAGAAACATTATAGACTCTAACAGTTAGTAAGCCATCCTGAGCAAACGATGAGCAAGGTTTGGTACTCAGCTTTACAGTCTTTATGGATACATAACTTTATGAATATTAGCACTGTTGTAACTGATTCAAATTGGATGCCACAAATAATCTAGCGGGGACTTGGCAGATAGGTAGTGGTATGTCTGGGTGCTGCACCTTTAGCTGTAACGTGCCAGCTTTGTGGGAAGGGGCTGAGAAGCAATTCCAGTAGGAGTCTGGGGACAGGCAGACCTGCTTCTTTCCCTTATGTCCTTTCACATCCAGTCTTTGGTTTTGCTTTGGTTGAAGTAAGTAAGGAGACTGTGGGATGGGGGAGAGAATCAAGAGTGTGAAAGTGAGAAAACTCATGGGTTGGAATAAAACTAGTTTTAATAATAATAATTATAATAAACCCACGAACAATACATAATTGTGAGGAAGAGGAAAAAAATAACAGAGAAAAATGTAAAACAGAAGAAAGACAAGTGCTGCAAATGAAAACAATTTCTCCCCACCAACTGACCGCTGCCCAGGCAGTCCCTGGGCAGTGACCCCCCTGCCAACCTCCCCCCCACTATACTGCTGAGCATGATGTCCTGTGGTGTGGAATATCCCTTGGGTCAGCTGGGGTCAGCTGTCCCCTCCTAGCTTTGTATGCACCTCCAGCCTACTCACTGGTGGGGTGGGGTGAGGAGCAAAAAAGGCCTTGACTCTCTGTGAGGGCTGCTCAGCAATAACGAAACCATCCCTGAGCTGTCAATGCTGGTTTCTGCCCCACACCAGAAAACTAACTCTATCCCAGCCAAGACCAGCACATTCAGAAAAGGAGACTAAGTGGAGAAAAGCAAGAAAAATGCAGTATTTTTCACTTTTTTTTTGTTTGTTTTTCTCATCAGTGATCTGTAGTTGGGGCTTTGTCACAAAGGAACTCCGAGAGACTGGAGTTAATGAGAAAGATCCAGTAGGGCAGGCAGGAGAGGTCTAACGCGCCTGAAAACAGGCAGAAATTTAGGCCTGGCCATCTATGTGTATAAATTCTTTTCTAAACACATAAAATGGAAATAATACAGAAACGAAATAGAGGAAAGCATGAATCCCTCACAGCACAGAGCTCTCCCTCCTTCCTACACTGGCTTTAAGTCTCTCAGCTGTCGTTCGTCACTGCTGTTGGAGCTGGCTGAAAACTGTCCACATTTTAGCAACACTGTCCTGACCTTTTTTCCTGACTTGACAAATAAAAGGATGTTTTTTCAGGGTGGGGAGAAGTGTTATTATCTCTAGTGAAAGCAAGTTTATTTTTTTTTTAAACTGTTGTAATGGTTGTTGTTTCTATTTTGGTAGATCTGTGTGTATGGAGAGTGCTGCCAGAATGCTAACACTGCATACTGCCAGAAATCAGGTCTGATCTGCTTCTTTCTTGCTGTCCCGTTATAAAAGTGAAATGGTGAGGGGCTTAATTGCTGATTATCTTATTCACATAGGTTTCTACTCTATTTTTAACACTCTGGACCACTGTGTGTGGTCTCTTGCAGCAGTGTTTTCAAAGACTGCCAGCAGAAGACATTTTATTTTTGTACCAGTTTTGGGTTTTCGGCTAATCGCTAGATCAGAGAAGGAGAAAAGCGTGGATTTGTTAAGTTCTTGGGGTGTAGCTACTTCCTGGTGGTAACCTTTTGACCTTAACATAGTGGCACACTTAAATCCTACCCATACCTGTTTTCCTGGGGAACCTCTTGCTGAGTTTTGCTGAGTATTGAGGCAAATCCATGCTACATAGAATTGGGATTGTTTACCCCCAAATCAAAGGTTATGCATTCTATAAATGTTTCCAAATGAAGATCAGAACATATCGAATGCAGAGCTGTGCTTTTAGATGGCAGGATTAATAAATGGTTGTGAATTGCATAAAAACAACTTCAGTGGGAAAACTCTCAAGTTAGCCACAGTTTTGGGGATTTGCAGGTCAGAGAACTGTACAGCCTGAGAAAATATTTCTCCATGCAATTTCTGGTGAGGTTCTGATCTTTCCAGAGCTTTGCAGTTATTTTCAGACCCCACAAAATGAAATCTGATGATCCAGATAAATTCTGGGGTTTGCATTTTTGGAGTGAGACCACGCTGAAGTTTGCGATGTTTCGTCTGTTTGTTTGGGCGTGTGCTGCTCGATGACCATGAAACTTGAGCTGGAAAAGCTGGGGTTTGGCCCAGTAGAGCTCTTCTAGGTATGACTGGTAGATATCTGCTATCTGCCCTTTTCCTCAAGGGCATCATGCTGTTACTATGCCAGTTATATTGACATCTGTGAAGAATGTAGGGGAATCATTTTTATGCTGTGACCAGGCGTGGGGCTGTGAATATTTCGTAGTCCACCCCAGTGGCTGTGGTGGGGGAAGTATGTCTGGAAGTAAGGTTCACCCTACAGAGGAGGTATGCCAAACGTGGGAGCCAAGACCACAGCAGAAAGCTTGCAGGCAAACAAACAATAAAGTGCTGCACAGGAAACTGCTCAAGAATTTGCAAAGCCGATTGGCCGTAGTTGTTCAGCAAGACACAAGACAAGACTGGTGTGGTGATTTCTTCACCCTTTCTTTTCCATTATAGGTCCTTTCTTTGTGTTTGCCATCTGCAGAACTGTGTAAGTGCTCTTTCCCCCCTCCTTTGCTTCTTTCCTTCTGACCATCTCCAATCAGGAGTGAAAGTCTATGTCTCAGAAGGGTAGATTTGAGGACTGCAGAATACCCACACACGAGCGTCCAGCTCTCTAAAACCACAGGTGCATTACAGGAGTTTCAGTCATTGTTTTGCCTCATTTAATTTCTCCTTTTATTCTCCAGGCTAACTTTTTAATACCAACCCTTGCTAATAAGATGACAGGAAAACCCCACTGTTCTCCAGTAGCCTTTAGGGTTTTTGAGTTGGTGGCCAAAACTAATTGAATTTTTGGAAAGAGCAAATAATGAGGAAAATGCAGATGAGGTAAGGGACGAGCTTCAGGGACTGGGCTAGAATGTAGATGAGGGAAGAAGATCCTGGGAATACTCAGTCTGAGAACGGCTTTGACTTTATTAACAAGTGTGAATTGAAAAATACATATGTATTAGTGCCTTGTTTAATGATGTAGTGTGTTAACAACTGAACTGTCACCTAGAGGCCCTCTCCTACGTAGCAGGATAGGCTGATGGGACCAGTGCTTCCCTGCTGTCCAGTGTGATACTGCACTTTCTCCCTTCAGCTATCCTCTTTGCTTTTGGCACAAGTTTATCCAAAACTGTCATCTTTCACCACTGCCTTTTCACCAGTGTGATCAACTGCATAAATAAGATGTTTGAGACGGAATGTGCCTTGCAGTCTGAGGGGCAGGAGGACTGCAAGGCAAGCAGGACTGACAGGCCTGAGGGGAAGGCCTGTTGGCAGGAGTGCTAGGGGCAGGGAAGGGAACGAGGGCAAGGGGTGCTGGGATGAGAGAGCTGGGAAGAGCAAGAAGCAGAAGGCTGAGGGCAAAAGAGTGCAGCTTCAGGAGTAAAGACTGTATGGAACAGGAGAGATATCACATGAATACCCAGTGGATGTGAGATGGAACTAGCTCTGGTGGTGACATGGGGATTCTGTAGTGCTACAGCTTCTGCTCAGTCACCTGGCTGAAACACATGCTCCTCTGGGCTGCCTGCAAGTGTAGTGGACCTCTCTGCTCCCTCCCCCTGAAAATCTGCCTCTCATAAATAAGTTAACAGGGGTTTAGAACTTCCTGGATTCTTTCCTGCTGGATTTATCACCAACTTTTGGACATATTTTGTTAAGGAAGACCTTAGGAAGGTTCCTTTTTCATTGAGAAAATGAGTATTTGAGAAACAACTCAACACAGAAATAATGTAAATAAATGCACACCATGGTCCTGGCTGACTCCCATGGTTCTCTTCCCCCGTTGCCGTTCTCCTTGGTGGGACAGGGGAGCTGTATCTCTCAAGAAGCAGCATGGACAGGTGCTCCTGTGGTGTGTCATCTCTGGGAGAGCAGGTTGTGTGTGATGGGAAGTGGGATCTGATGAGGGAGACGTACAGACATTGGGATCAGAAAGTACTCGGTCTGCAGTGGTAGGACAAGGGGCAATGGATTCAGGCTTGAGTACAAGAAGTTCCACCTCAACATGAGGAAGAACTTCTTGACTGTAAGGGTTACAGAGCACTGGAATAGACTCCCCAGAGAGGTTGCAGAGTCTCCTTCTCTGGAGACTTTCAGGACCTGTCTGGATGAATTTCTGTGTCCTTCTCTCTGCATTTTGTCCTTCTCTGGCAGGGTGGGTTGGACTCAATGATCTTTAGAGGTCTCTTCCAACCCCTAACATTCTGTGATTCTGTGATTCAGCTCTCACAGGGTGAGATCCTCCCTTGTAATATGTTGGCTGGTGGTTTTCTTCACACGCTTCCAGATTTTACATGGAAAGCTTTTACAGTGACAGGATGTTTAACATTTTAATAAAGACACACATTCTGCACAACTTTCTAGCATTCTTAGACTCTCTTCTCCCATATATGTGCCTAAGTTTGGAGTGTTTACATGGCTACCACTGATCTGAATCACAGGGCCCACTAAAATGGAGCGTATTTCAAAACACTTGGCTTCTGTTGGGCAAAGGAGAAATTAATGGTAAGTGCCTCCAAAATGCAAAAGCTTTAACCCTTTGGTCCTTGAAACCCCAGTTCCCATTGGTGCTAACTTCCCTTTCACTGCAAGATAATGAACCTTCACTTCTGCTCTGTGTCCTCACCTTCAGCGTGGGTTCTCCGCATAGCTCCCGTCGTGGTCAATTATCTGGCAGGAGAGGCCCCCAACAGCCGAGACTATTGCTTAATTGTTACTGTGGGATCCTTACGCAATGTGCAGTCGCCGGGGCTCATTTACAATTCTGACACATCCAGTGCTCCCTGCATCAGGAGTCCTGTGAACTGGACAAAAGTTAGAAAGTGGCAGCGCTGTTCCTGGCCAAAAGCTCATTAAGATAGACATCTCCTGCTAGTGAACATCACCCAGATGACACAGACAGCTCGCTCCAAACAAGGAATGTTCTTTTGTTCTGCCTTACTAGGGCTTTCAGATAAAAAGAATTTGAGGTTACTCAAAGGGCCAGCTGTGATATGAAGGGAACAGGTTTAAAATAGCTCTCAGGGGCAGTAAATGCTTAATGATCAGATCTTTCAGTGCTCTTGGAACATTTGAGGAAACTCAGCCAGCTAAAATTTTTGTTGATTACTTTAACAGAGGCCCTTTGTTCATATTATCATGCAGAATAATTAAGCCAATGCAAGCAAGTCCGCTTAGCTATATACATAATTAAAATGTTAGGCTGTGATTAAACAGACTGTGTTGGCACAGAGAGCACTTATTCACTTCATAGCTTGTTTTCATCCTATTTGTTATTATTTTGGAAAAATGAGTTTTTATACAAGATAGGTAGGAGAAGATGATGTTTTTCCAGTGAGAAGTTAAGGAGATTTCACAATGGAGAAAAGAGATAGAAGCCTATCCAAAGTAGTTAGCTTATAGGGCAAAACTGAAGATGTAAAAAAGAGCACATCAGTCTTTTTTAACTTAATTAAAAACTCATTTTGAAGGGGTTATGTCGATTTTTCTCATTTCATCCCTGATTTTGGCATCTCCTGTGCCATCGCCAAACCTTCAAATTGAAATATTTATGATTATGTGGCACCTGAAGCTTTGTCAGAAAGGAATACTCTTTGGTCTATAAAATATCCTAACTAAATACTCTTTCAACTTGTTGGACTACCTGTTTTAAGTCAAAAGCTTATTGTCAAACATTACATCATTCTGAGGTCTCCCAAGCCTAATTACCAGCTTTCTTTTGGGATTCTCTCTCAGTTGTCAATTAGTGAAAATAACAGTTATGCTGTTGGCAGGGGCAGCCTGTCTTTTCACAAGGTTTTGCAGAAATGGGCCAGGATCTTTTTTTATTTCCAGGGTAGCAGAGCTGGAATTTGACAGAATTTCTCCTGGCTAGGGCACCAAGAGTTCTTAGGAAGCAGATTTTCACTCTCCTGCTTTTTTTGGTCACAAAATTTTATTTTACCAGAATTTTTTCAGAGCAAAATAGGTACAAGTAGTAAGTGTCCTTAGCTCTGGGACTTGAAGGATGCTGGTAGAGAGGAGACACTTAATAGAAATCAGATTATTTTGATACAAGGGAGAAATCTATATTTTTTGACCATTTTTTTGGTTAATATATGTTAGGTAAAGTATTGCAGAGCAGTAGCAGTGTCTTTAAGATATGTTGGCTGGTTGAGATAGCCCCATAAGAGATCTTGGGGTTGCTCTTGTCTGCCTGTCACGTACTGGACCAGAGCAATCTTTATTTACAGGTAGGGTCTTTGGATGCATTTTCTGAGGTAGAAATACAAAGTAGTCTGCTGGGTTCATCCCATTGCCCTGAAGTAGAATTCAAAGTCACCACTATGTTACTCTCTCTACTGATCCTCTGGGATAAGCAGTCCCCTGAGAACCTTTGTTTGGAAATCTATTAAGATTTCACAGGGTGATCAGCAGGAATAGCAATGAATGATTTGCAATGGCTCTGAAAACTGCAATTTGAAAAGAAACTGTGAAGATGAGAAAAATTTTTCTCCTTACAACAGACAACGTCGTATTTTTCCTAATTTCTTTCATGTGCCTTCTGTCCAGGTTGAAATGCTCATTCCTCTATCAGGTCAGATCTCTCTCTACTGTGCAAATACACTTCTTTATACAGAACTTGTTCTGGTAATTTCCTTTGAAATCCTACTTGATGTATCTTTTATCTACTGAGTTCCACAAAAACGTTCAGAGTTTATCATGACTATTATGGAGATTTACAGGGAAATGTATTTTAAGGGAACAGTGGCAGGCAGTGAGTTTCTGGTATGTTCGAGCTGTGTAATCCAAGGTCTGGAGAAACTCATTTGCCTGGTTCTGGATTCTTGGCTTCAAGAGTCTTTCAGCAGATTGATTTTGCTGGAGCTTCGTTATAGAGGTACTGGTCTAGCAAATGCTCCTTTCACTATTTTAATCACAGATAAAAAGATACAATGTCTCTTAAAAAGTATACTACTTGGTGGGAAGGCGGGCGAAAATAAGCTCCAGTTTTCAATGTTTAGTGTTCAAATGCAGGTTTGCAGTTGTCAGGAGTTTCTCTGCTCCTCAGTTTCTCTGGAGCTTGCTTAATTTCTTGCTTGAAAAGTAAATTAGTAACTACATTTTCTGAGGTACTCTGTGTATTAATATGAGCCGTGATCATCACAAGCATGGTAGTTATGATAGCTTTGTCTTAATAAGAGTGATCTCATCATGGACATCATTTAGATGGGGTAAATAATTCCCAACACATGCTGACTATAAAGAAACTGGGAGCTTGTTATAAGCTGATGTCATGGGAAGAGACGAGTCTCTTCAGCAGGGACTCATCAGTGCAAAGGTCTCTAAGAAATGTCTGTCTTTGAATTGGGAAGAAAAATCAGGGTGGGAAAAGATGTTGTAAATTCTTCAATCTCTGTAGGCTTTGGCTATTATTATCAATTGAATCTTTCAGTTATTTAAGATTGCAAAAGGAAAGAGGCTCTAGGCTGAATGTTCTTTGAATTCACACCAAAAAAAATTCTGTATTTTTTCCCCTCTCACTTGTGAAAACAATCAATAATTTACAAACTAAATCTTTCAAACAAAATAGCAGCAGGGGCATTATTTCCAGAAATTTAGCACATTTGCTGAAGCTCAAAATAAGGTTGGTTGGTTGGTTTTTTCCTTGTAATTTAAACTTAGTTATAGTAATTTACATAGTGTGAAGTGAGTGAGAAGGGCTACTGGTAGGATTTGATTGCATGATTTTGCAACTGGTTTGCTTTAATATAAATGGCAAAGTTAAACTTAGCAGATAATCAGTTCTGATTGTAAACATCCTCTAATGTTTTTTAATGCTGTCATTGGATCATTTTTGAAAGGATGCCACTGTCTGGCTAGATCTAAACCCAAAGATTTTGTGAGACTTAGCTTATGTGAGTATAAAATATGGCATTCAAAGCAAGGAAATATTTTCTAACAGCACAGAATTGAAAACATGATCTCAGATACCAGAACAGAGCTTTCTTGAACATATCTTCACTTGGAGCTGTACAGGTGTCTCTAAGAATAATACAGTAAAGAACCCTACATAAAATCAAGTCTTCCTTTTTCTAGGAAGAACTTTGTGAAGATTGATTAGTTGGTGACTGTTGTCTATTAGTTTATGAGATAGTGAGGCAGCTGTAACTATAAATACTTCTACATGCCTTTTCATTTCACTAATGAAAAAATTGACCCAAGAGCTCACTGTTCTTGTCTGATGTTTCTACATTTCCCATTCCGCCCTAAGTACACTGCTAAAAGTTTATATAGGAGTTATTTCAGTCTCTGCTGAACTGCAGCTAACTCAAAGTGCTTATTTAACAGCATACAAACCTGGCCATGCTGCACAACACTTTAGGACAGGAAATGACAATAAATACCATATTAATGTCAAGCTAGATGTTTTAATGGGAAAGTCTGAATCTACCCTTTTAGAGATGTGGAACAAAAATAAGCCAGTACATAAACCTTGAGCATCACTTGACTCCTATTTCTGCCTCTAAAATTAGGAGTGAAATTCATTGTCCTGTCCTAGCTGTTGGCAGAGGGGAGAACTGAGCCCGGGAAGAACAGACCAGAGGAACAGTGCTGGCTGAGGAACGTCAAGTGGCTGGGAATCTGTGAAAAGACTAAAATGTGCCTTTGGTTCACAGAAAAGACTAGAGCACACTAAGGTGTGTTTATTGCCCATACAGTGTGTATCAGTTTGAGTTCTTCAGGGACCCCTTCTTAAAGGGATTGAGAGTTTTGCTGTTTACTTCAGTGGGAACAGAATGCCATTTGTCGGGGCTTTAACACACCTCATTTTGTGGTGGTCTGATCCTGAAACAAGCAAATAAAGAAGAGAGAAACATGAGAAGTAAATCTGTAGGAGATAGGATTGATCTCGGTGGAGAGATAACTAACCCTGGGTGCTGTTTGAGAAGCAATTAGCTACAGTTGAACATGAGTGTGATGTATGATCTCTGTCTCTTGAGTGGAGGTCATTTGAGGATAGACTGAGAGTTTTTACTTTGAGGGGCAGTGAAATCAAGCTCGCTGCCTTTTCTGAACATGCTGAACTGTCATCCGGTGTGTCCAAATTAAAAACTGTTTTGCCGGGTTAAAATCAATTATTTGTTTTTGCTTTGGATGCTTTGCATTCTTGCTCACAGTTGGGTTGGTGTTATGTGAGAAGGGTAGGGTTGTGGGTTCATACTCATACTCATGTAGCTGCAGACATACTTTACCCGAGAAGTAAACCAGTCCAAAACCTCAGATCAGAAGATGAAGACATTTTTCAAACCCCAAACAAAAGCAATAAATGGAAATAAGGATTAACTTTGTTAATTTTCACCCCTCCCACAATAAATCTCCAAAATCTTGGCTTTTATCTTAGATGGATAACACAATAGGCACCAGAGCACACCAATATTACGCAAATACTTCATGTGCTATCAATTATTTTGGAAGTATTCATCATCTGAGTTGTGAAATGGTTTGACCTTTTTTTTAATGGAGGGTGTATGAAGATGTGAGTGTTAGGCTGACACATTCTTTCTCTTGTACTTGTGTAGGTATGTTTAAAAGCAATTTCAGAACACTGCAGTGAATAGAACTCCGGTCTTGGTACTCAGCCCCTCCTGTCCTGTGGAGTCCTGCAGAGTCCGAGATGATCTGTGTTACATGAGAGGGCATTAGGAGAGCAGTGAGAAATAAGATTTAGTGTACTGCTAGAAAGTGTTTGGACGTTACGAAATCAAGAGAATACATTCAGCGGGGTTGCAGCTGTGCAACCCTGACCAATACTGGTGTCCAGTCTGCAGCTATGGGAAGGCTGATGCCCCTCAGATGGTTAGGCTTGGAGGGTGGGGCAGGGACAAGAGGAGAGCAGGGCAGAGCAGGTATGGATGGTGAGGCTGTGTCCTCATGGAAAAAGCATTCTTGCAACAGATGCCTTGCTGAAATAAAAAGGTGGCTGAGATGAATATGCAGGTTGTGGTGAAATAACAGAAATTAACTTCATGAAGAATTTCCAGAGACATCTTGAATTTTGTATTTGATGTATTTATTGATTCAAAGCGATTTACTCTGGGACCTCTTTGAACAATCATCTTTCCTGAGGCCGATACTCTCCATTCTAGTTACACTGCTAGTCATGTGTGGGTTAATGTTTTACACTTTTTTCTTACATTTCTTAAGACCATCTCTTTTTAGTCATTAGCACAGATTGATTCCATCACCGTTTCCCCAATTATTTTGAGCTTCAGAATATACAGTGCCCAGAAAGCAGTATCTCCTCTCCTGTTCTCTCAGTTGTCAATGTTGGATTTCTTCTTTAGTTGGTTTCCTTATATGAATGTCAGTGCTTTGATTTTCATAATTAATCACGCTAGGCAGGTGAAAGCAAAATTCACTTGGGTGTTTCCCAAGGTCAAGCATATCTCTGAGCAGACAATTTATATATTGCAGGTCTTATGCTGTCTCCCTAGCATACTGTTGTTGCCGTACTAACAATTCCTGAGAGGATACAGTTGTGACTCTTGAGATTAACCAATTTAAATCAGCTGATAGTTTGAGCATCCTGCTGATCCTTCTACTTTGTTCATGTTACCCAGGTTGTGATAATTTCTATAGTTTTTCAGTTTAGCTCAGATGACTGCTAGTCCAAGTTCGCTTGCTAAGTTCTGCAGAAGACATTCCTGAGAGAATGCCTGAAAGAATGAACTGCTGCAGCACTGGGGACACAGCTGTCCTGCTGCTGCAAGCTTTATGTGTCTGATTTCCAGATGTAGTGAGTGGTCAGGGCTCAGTGTCGACCCCGTGGGTGCTGAGTTACAGCACAAGTTTACTGCCTTGGGCTGAAATGGACCCAAATGTGAGCAACATTCCTCCCCTATGGACTAAACACCGCAGCATATTGCAACAGTTAATTAATTGAACTCGTCTGTGGAGGGCCACACAACCCTGCTGAGTTCACCGGGGCTCCCATGAGTGCACTCCACCAAGCTTCTCAGGCCCAGTTGTAAGTGATGGAAAGTCAGAACTGCCCCTAACCGACAAATCTCTCTTAGGTTTTGGATCAACTGGTGTCTTGTGAGCACCGCTGAGGTCCATGTGGTTCAAGCTCACACTTGAAGAGTTAAGGCTGGGGGTGAGCACTGAAGCCTTACTTTGCCCCCCATCCAGCAGGCCAGGTCTTGCCCCTGACTCTTCCATAGCTGCACCCAGCTGGGCATACGTGTTCAGGCTTCCTCTGAGCTGGCAGCAGCAGGACTGCAAACAGGGAACAGACACCAAACAGCATCATCCACAAAGCGCCTTGTTTTATTATCAACCTCAGAGTTTATTAATTTATCAAACCGGGTCAAAGTGATACAACAAGTACATAAATAAGTACCGTAACAGACATACAACCCATGAAGAGAATGAAAAACATGACACTGTGTATTTTGTTAAGTGATCAGAAACCAGAAAAATGCAACACTGCATTTTACTACATGATGCTTATGGTTGGCTTTTTTTTCTTTTTTTTAAAAAGTGTTTATTATAAAATAAATACACAATCTGGATTCCACCTGTCCTGTCACAAATACAAATTACAGGTTGCCTTCTTCTTCTTCTTAAAAAAAACCACATTACAAACACTATACATTTTCCACTTAGTCTTTTTCCACCAGCTACTGCTACAAACGATGCCCATGAGGTGAGAAATCAGCTGCTGGTCTTCCTACTAGATTGCTACAGTTCCTCAGAACCTCTTCCTTAAAATATCTTCACCAAAGGAGTTATAAGGTTAATTATTAGAAAATCTGTAATAAAATCTTGCACTTCTGCGGTACTTTTCAACCCAGTAGATGCCACGTGCAGTGGGTGTTGCTGATGCCAAACTGCAGTAATCTGTGGTGTGCTGAGGTCTCAGGACCTCAGGATATGCCACCCGCCTGTTGAACAGCAGGATGGGATTCGTGGAGGTTACAGTCCTGTGGAACACCGCGGGACAGACAGTTCACTCAGCTCCCAGCGACACGGGACTTGTAAGTGCCCAGTACTCGTTGGGCCCGTGCTCTGCAGAGCGGTGTCAGTGCTGCCGGGTGCCCTTGTGCCGGGAATGGCCGAGGGGCTGCCCCGCGCCGGTTCCCGCCGGTTCCCGCCGCCCCAGCGCAGGGCACGGCTGAGCCCCTCAGCGAGGCTGGCGAGTTTGGGAGAGGGCAAAATGGAGCCGGGTGGCGAGGGGTGAGGGGCAAGGGTGAGACACAAAGAGCCCCGACCCCGAGGACCGAGCGAGAGGAGGAGTTGCTCCACACCTCGAGCTGAGCCTCCCCGGCAGATTTGCCTGCGAACAGGCCCCCGTGGTTCCTACTGATACCAAGTGAGTGGATTTTGATCTTGCAAATCCACGTGGTTGCTGGAGGAGCTCCTTCTTTAACCTGCTTTCCTGGTATGCACGTGGACTGTGTTGAGTGCTTGGTAGGGAGGGAAATATTCCTAAATATTATTTGCTGTCTGTCCAGGCCCAGGGACAACAGGGTGGTTATATACAGGCGAGATCACTAAGGACCTGAGATCACCCTTTATGTATTTTCCTAATTCCCTTCAGCCTTTCCTTCACCTTCAAATCTGTTCTCCTCGCTTGCTCCTGTGTTGGGAGCCCTGCCTGACACTCCTGATGCTGCAGGCAGCACAGGCAGGACCCAGGTGGCACAAAGAGGCCTGCCCCTGAGGCCTGCCCCATGGAGGGAGGCTGCCAGGGTGTGCTGCTCCAGACAAGGAACCCCCCAGGATGGTGAAGCTCTGCCTGAAACAGGCCTTTGGCATTCAGCACTGAGCTCTCCCCCACCTTCATCCCTTTAGAAGGGGGTACGCTCTGGAGTGCTGTCACTGGCAGAATGACAAACCTCAAAATCCTCACTGTCACTGCTGGTGTCACTCCCTGGGAAGACCCAGCCCCTGGCTCAGACCATTTCCATGAAGCTTTGTTTCCTAGCGTGTGTTTAAACAGCAGTATTCCTGTCTGCTTGTGGAGTAGAAAATGGGAGCAAAACCGGGGAGTCACTGGCTTCTTGGGATTTAATCCAACATCACAGCTATGAGGCAGTGCAGTATTTTGGTAACTCTTCAGATGAGAAAACACTTTTTAACTTTCTGCAGGTGAGAACCACCTTTCTTAAACACACTGTAGACATGCCATACTAAATTGAACAGAATCTCTCGGGTTTGTTTTTCAAAAAGGTAACAGTTTTCATAGAGCTGCTGTGTTCTAAAGGCTTGCTATAGTTGTTTGGTGTTTGTCACAGGAGACAGCTCTCCTTGAAGCGTGAGAACTGAGAGGTCACCCTCAGAAAAATGCAGATTAGGTTTGTAACAAATCAGAATAAATAAATTAAGCGCTGTCCCAACTCTGAAGGAGTTATTAATCGGGAGGTTTAACCGGTGTTTTGAAAGTACTGCAAATACTTCACCACCTTCTGCCACATCACTTTAGAAGGCAGTTTATCAGCCAAGACCATGCGTTAATAGGGCCCAGAAGAATGAAGTTATTAGAGCTGTGATAGGAAGCTAACACTTCACATTTTTTAGAGAAGTGGGTGGAGGAAACAATGAAAACCACTTAAAAGCTAACATTTGCTCAAATTGCTACAAAAATATAGTGACTGCCACTGACACCTGCTGTTCCGTTTATGGACTCCGTTTGCTCAGCTACAAGACACCATCCCAAAGGAAGGCTGCTTAGGAGTTTGTTAGTTTAAATCTGGTTTTACGTCTCCAACACAAGTTCTTCCACTACTGAAAAAAATCCACGAGTCACTTCAACACCAGAAATGGTATAAATGTGGCACAGGAAATGATGCTCTCTGTAGCTCCTGCACATTTATTAGGTGTCCTTCTTTTCATTAGTTTGAATAAGTTGCCAAATAACAATAATAAAAATGTTCTGTTTTCTAACTTGTGAAGAAATGCAGCTCTGGGAAAGTACAGTCTCTGTTTCTCCTTCCCCCACCAGTAATACAGAGCCTCCTAGTCTTTGGGAGGAGATATTTGAACGGTTGACACAGACCACTACACATAAAGCAGCAAATTTGCTGTGCATGATGTGAATAATTACTGCATTATAGTTTTGGTTTTTAGGGCAACTGTTGACTTAAGCAAAATACGCCTGCAGTCCAGCTGCAGATCCAAGTTTTCATAAGTTTTCTTGTGTTTCTCCATCCAGTGCTGTCTCCCTTAACAGTGACCCTTTTCAGACTTCTCAAGGTACAAAACCTTTACCAGATCCTCGAGCTCAGTCCTGCACACTCTGCTTTCACACATTTGGCTGATCTGAGCTTCTCCCTCGCTAAATATTTTCCACTGGCCTGAAAACAAAAATACAAAGGAGACAGATAGTGACTTAGGAAAGGGCATGGGGAACTTTGAAGACATTTACAAGCACTCACCAGACCAGCTGATTCACCATGGTCAAAGACAGAATGTCCAATCCTCCCATGGAAAATATTCAAAGTATCTTACAGTCACGTAACAAATTCCATGCAAAATAACTTTGTAAAAACAATAACCAAAGACCAGAAGATGTTCCTTTCATTAAGTAGTACTCTTAAGCTGACCCTATTTAATCAGCCATTTGTGGTGTTGGACACTCTGCTTTATGACAGAGTGATGTGAAAATTTAACTCTGATGGTAAATGAAGTATCTGAAAGTTGGGAAGCAACAAGTCTAAGTGGTTTGTGTGCTGTGCCTACCTGTGCATAATGCTAACTCTGCTTGCTGGATAATAATATTTTTTTGATAATGGTAATAGAAATGCCCACAGTCCTGGTAACTAGAATACTGCAGACAACGATGACAAGCTTATGGAAGGCAAAAAATCAGGAAACTTTATCTATTAAAAGGTGTCTGCTTCTAACTAAGCCTGTAT
The DNA here is from genome assembly GCA_025331215.1 of Actenoides lindsayi. Lineage (NCBI taxonomy): Eukaryota > Metazoa > Chordata > Aves > Coraciiformes > Alcedinidae > Actenoides > Actenoides lindsayi. The sequence continues at coordinate 69,797 of WTSP01018618.1, forward strand.
TATTAAGAACACATTATTTCTGGGAAAAATACTTTCTTGCTTAATCAGAGACCTCAGAAAAAATGGCAACCTGTAATGCAAAAGAGCTAGGAACTAAAAATGCCTATACCTTAATTCAGACATCAAATTGTCATATCCCAAGGTGGATGAAATACAAAAAAAAAATGGAATCAAGAGTGAGAGAAGAATTACATCTCCTTTTAAAAGACAGATTTTAATAATGAAGGTATTGTTAAGAACATAGGCAAGGCTTCTTTCAAATATAACATAGATGTATGTAAGAGAACTCCTTTAATATCCTCTGAATTTTTTCCCTTCTGAATGACTTTCTGAAAATATTGGGGTAACGACGTTTTACTTAAATAAATGCAGATTGTGCTGTTGTGCTGACATCAGTTGCATTTCAGACTTAAGGCAGTGTGGGCAGAAAACCATCTATCTTGTATTTCATCCAAATACAGGAGACTAGGACAGCACAGGCATGAGCTACTGTTATATGTATCTTTATCTTAAATTGCTGAATTTTGATTATTTAAATCTAAACTAAAATATTTGAGCCATGTACTGGAGTACATGTTTGACTGTGTTGAGTAGAAAATAATGTTTTTCAAGGCTAAAATTACATGGAGGATAGACACTTGAAGAGGTCAGAATGCTACTTACTAGGGGTTGTCCTTGTTATCTGCTTGAAGTAAGGAAGTTCTTCAAATTCTCTCTTGGACATTTTTTCAACATAGAAGTGGCGCAGAATCCCTTCAGCAAAAAAATGAGAAGTGCATGTTACTGGAAATGTGCCTGTTGTTCTCACCCTGGGTTGCTGTCCTGCCTTTTTTGTAGAATTCCTGCCGTTTTCAGTCACCTTGTGAAATAATCCTTAACAACTACGTGGATTTTCAGCCTATTCTTTTTTATTCTGTTTGCCACCCCTCTGATTTACGATTGCGGAGAGCTTGTGAGGGATGTGAGAATTAGCCAATTCTTTTCCAACATAACTGAACTGTTCCTTAGTATGAGTGAATGTAAGATTACAACAGAAGCCAAAATCCCAGTGTCTTGGAGCAAACTGGTATCATTTTGCAGTCAGATACTATTTTGCCTGTCATGAGCTAGCAGGCAACATCACTGGCAAATCACCACGAGGCTCTGTGGCTTCTTCAACTCACACGGTAGTTATTAACCATCCACTCCTCTGTGAATTCTTTTCTCCTCACACTTTGGGCTTGGCTTTCTGCTTTAAAGGGCATTCTGGAGATGTATGGTTTCTGTGCAAAGGGCCGCACTCTATGAGGGTTTCCTACGAGAACCACATGCTTTTTGCTTAAAGTAGATTAAGTAGATGGACATAATTTTTATTATACTAAAAGTTCAGAGTTTGCAGAAGTGCTTGGGCTTGTGAATGCTTTTCTATTATTTTTTTTTCTAATTTTACCAATTAGTTTAGTAAAAGATACTGCTTCTATCCATTTAACACATTTGTCACCCATATCCTAGACCATCACGGCAGTAGCATCACTAAGGCAGATAGGATAGACTGATTGCAATGCAAGGTGCTCTGGTACATCCTGAATAAGAACCTCCAGGCACTTGGTTCAAACCCTACAACCCATTTATTCCACAGGGTAGTACTGACAACCTGTTTATGGTTGTGGTTTTGCTCACAATGAAGGGTAGGAGTTTACAGAACTAGAGTTTTGTGTGTTATTAATGGTTTTTTTGGTACAGCAAAACTTGAGCATGTTGGAACTGGCTGTTAACAGTGGTATCCTAAATAACCAGAAGAAGAGCAGTTTCAGGATGCTTGGATTTCTAAATTGTCCTGGGATTTTACTGGAAGATGATACACTGTTTAAAGAAAAAGCTTGCTCAGCTCACCTTTTCTGATTGTCCACACGTGTATTTCTATTTGAGGTGGCTTTTCGGTCTCTACTGCAATTTTTCTGATGGTTTCTCCTTCCTCTGTGAAAACGGATTCATAGACAGGAAAGGTCTCTTTCCCACAGAAGTAGTCTTTGTTGTCAAAGGTTTGACTCGGCACTTCTTCTGTTTGAAAAAAAAAGCCCACAACACATACTAGAGCTGTATTCCGAGTCCTCCAGAACTCACTTGGCACTGACAGCCAAGCAGGTTTACTTTAAAAGTAGAATTTTCACTTTTATGGCCACTCAAATCCATCTCTAGCTAAGCCCTGGGCATTCATAGTGTTCTCTTCTGCCAGGTTCTGATGGGCTGTCCATGGTGGCAAGACAGTGTTTATCTTTATAATCCAGTTTAGTAAGGAAATGAGCTGTGTAAAACCATGTGGTCTCTGAGACTCCACACGATTTTTGAATCTATTGTCCACTTTTCAAGCATATTTGAAATAATGGTAGAGGTCTCAGAAGTAATAAAATAACTAAATTAAATTTGGAGGCCGGACAGAGTGAAGAGTCCCAAATCAGTGTTTTGCTGAGGAAAAGGGCAGGTAGAACCTGCAACGTTTGTGTTTTGGCCACTGCAAGCCTGGGCCAGCCACTGCACATTCTCTCTTGCCCACCTGGTAAAGTCATAGAGAATATGAGTAGAAATTGCAATTACTCTGCTAGAAATTGGAAGTTGGACAAGAATATACAGAGAAACTCAGACTGCTGTTTGTGGAAAAACCTAACAATTAATACATCTCCAAACGTGCAGGACAGACTGCGGGAACAGGTCTCTTCAAAACTGGCACATAGAATCTCAAAGAAAAAGACAGTAACTTTCGTTTTGCTGTGAACTTTTCTATTGAAGCCTGCCAGACAGGTTTTGCTGACTGTTCTCATCTCAATGAGATTCACAAGTACCCAAAAGGGTCTAGTTACACACCTCCTGCCTGCCTGCTGCCACTGCATCATGCTTGGTCCCAGTAATCAAGGCTGGGAAGAGAAATTGGGAACTGTGCCTTCGATGAAAGTTTTCTATATATCACTGAACAACTCCTTTCCATAGAACATTTCTGCCTAATGCTCCATCAAACAAACACAGAACTGGGCCATACAAATTACAGGAGAAGTTTAAAGGCACCGAAGGGATCCAGACACTCCTTTACCCTTTATATCATATGCAGCTTGGCTGGTTGTTTGGCAGACCATCAGCAGATTCATGCTAGCAGATTTTTCACTAGCTGTAGGCGGTGATTTTAGTAAGTAATGTCTGCGTAAGTTTAATCATTACTGCAACACAGAAACAATGCTAAAGTGGTAAGTTAGTATTTATTTAAGGATTAAGTTACGCAACTGACACCAGTTGGTTTATAATTGGGGTTTGGATCCTTCTGGTCCATTTTAAAAAACAGAAATTATATTATCTCTGTGCAAATTTCATAAGCTAGAAAATGATTTGAAGGTTCTGTGGGCATTGCCATGGGGGACGGATGGGAGAGTCTTTCAACAGTAATGAAGGTTCTGGGTATGTTTCTGTCATATTTGGAAATGAGTGTCAGGAAATCATGCCAAGAGTAGACAGACAGGTAGTGACTGATCAGAACACACAAGCCTCCCAGTTTGGAGCACAGCAGTGAACAGCTCTGCCTGTCTCCCACTGAGACCTCTGCACACACATCAGCACAACGGGCACAGCTATCTCTAGTTGCATCAGATCTTAATGCGACCAGAAGGCTTGCGCCGAGCCCCTTAAACATGCACAGCAAAAAGGAGATCTGTGATCAACTTGGTTTTACCTGGACAGACTTTACAGCATTTTCCTTCTACTTTCTGAGGGTATTTGCAGGGATATTGTTCTGGACAATGAATTTTCTTACATTCTTGTTTGGTGATGTTGCAGGTGCACAGCACACACTCTACGATTCCAAAGGCCCGGAGATTAGGATGCCAGGATTCACCGTGTGAATATGTTTTGCCATTTGAAACACAAACTACAAAAGAAGAGAAAAGGAAGACAAAGTACAACTGGAGAAGGTATGTTCACTGGCTACCTCTCTATGAATATTTATTTGATTCATGCACATTTGTTTAAAGCAGTGTCTCTGTATGTAATTTGTTAGTGTCTCTGGCCCGTTTCCCTGCTTGTTAACTTCAACTTGGAGTTTTGATGCTTAAAATAAGCCTGAGCCCGTGGTCACCCTTTTCTGAGCAGTTTTGCCTTGATTCCAACTCTGCTGACACTGATGCCCATCACTATTTTGAGGAGAACAGCGAAGGTGGCTGAGTCAAGTATTTGGTTAGCTCCTCCCCAGTGCACCCATTTCAGTGGTGCATCATTAACCAGCTCATAAAACTCACATCTCCTTCCCCTCTTAATCTGAGTCCACACACAGGACACTACCTGCTCCACTGGCTCTGTCTTCTAGATGACAGGATTATGACATTTGCTACTGAGTCATCTGCAGAAATTCTCTAACCATTAGCTTTTGCAGTGAGAGCCCTTCTAGCAGCAGGATGGGTTAGTGCCACCCAGGCCTTGTGTTGCTTGTGCACGAGAGTTCCTGCTACACAACCCACAGAACAAAGCAAGGGGATGTTGCAAAATGAATTTTAATGTCCTTTGTGGAAATATATCAGTCTATAGGTATCTAGAGACATTTGGCTTTTGGAATCAGAACAAAACATTAACATGAAAGGATGGATATGGGACTGAAATTTCATTCTAACAGCATCTAAATACCTCAGAATATTTATTCCTTGGTGCCCTTGGGAGCCAGAGAAATACAACTGACACAGGAGAGTGGAAAAATCCATGCCTGGTGGAAGCCGGTTTGGGTCACACAGCAGTTAATGGGAATTATATCACTTTACACCATGTTTGCATTTGTCCTATAAACCTTACTTCTTTCTTTTTGAATATTTTATAAACACAAAGAAAAATGCAAACTAATCCTAACAAGGTGAAAGAAAGGGCACTGCCTGATTTCCAAAAGCAACTCAAGCGAATCTGGGCTATGTTGTAAATATTTCCAATTCTTCTAATATGCCATCATTTTTATTAATGCTTTTATTTGTAAAATATGTTCCTATTTTGCCTGTAACTTTCAAAAGCAATTTAATTTTTATCTGTAATCTGAAATTTACATCTAACTGGTAACAGATGTGACCAACTGGCTTATACTTAGGACTGAGTTACTGAGATTTATGGGGAGTGTTTTTTGCAATGTATTGTCTTTCATGGGGTTATGCTATCATTTGGGTTATAATTTGCTACTTTTTAACTCTTTCTTAAGACTTGATTTTACTTTAGAGCTGGGAAACAATTTTGTTTCTCAAATAAAAGCTAATAAACTTCTATCTTTATGGGAGAAAAAACTATAAATGAGAAAACTGGTAAGTACTCAGATGTTCAGCAGGCTTCAAGAGGCTTAAATTCTGTATTATTAGTTATATTTATGCTTATATTTTTTTTTTCCCCAGCTAGAGTTCTCTAGATCCTTTATGGACATAAATATTTCATGATTTCTTCCTGACAGGGGAAGGGATAATACTTGACATTATGTAGATGTGTCTGCATTTTAAACGTTTGTTTAGCTCAGAACAGCTAAATAATTCCTCTGAGGTAGCAGATGAAGCCTCCAGTAGAAGCCAAAACATGGCAAATAACTTCTAGTTCCCTGATGCTCTGTTCTGAGTGCTCTTCATGTTCAGACTGACAAACCTCTATCCACGCAAGCGCACAGTATCTGCATGTCAGGAGCGTTGTCGTGGGGTGATTTTTTTAACTTGGTGAAAAGCATCTCAAGGGGCATGTGCATTAATTAATAAAACACTCGTTAACTGGGCACGAACAAAAGAAAATACCCAGTCAGCATTCCCGTTGCCATCCTGGGGATCTCGCAGACACTCTCCAGGCAGTGAGTGTCTGAAGCTGCGGCAGTTACTATGTACTGCATCCAGAAATACGCTGCTCGCCTGTGTGCTCTTTATGTGCTGAAACAAATCAGTTAGAAATTGCTTTGGTGATGTCTTCATGTGTGAATTACATGTCAAAGATACTGCGCCGCGCAGAGATTCCTGCTCCTAGATTCAGCATAAAGCACTGGCATGATCTGAATGCTTTTTCATGCTTGTTCAGGTGGATAATAAAGATCCTATGGCCAACATTCCTTCTGTTAGTTAATACCTTAAAAGATTAGTTGGCCCTAATACAAGGGCTTTTAACTCTTTGTGGGTAGGCTCTAAGTGCCTGCTGGCTGGTATTTGTGGGTAGATGCTCTTCTGAATATGCATTTTTACAGCTATTTCTTTTATGGCTTCTTAGGCCTGTTCCTGCAGCCCTCTGTTCACTGAGCTAAGCCCACTTTGGGAACTGAGCATCCCACCCTTTTTCTTGTACAAACCTGCTGTCCCACTAACTGGAGAATTGGCATTTTCCCTCTATTTTTGTCCTTCTTATAATGCATCAGGAACATGGCTTAGTCATGTTTGGAATATGTTTGCCTTACAGGCTTGAAGTTCTGCTGTCCCCATGATGTAACATGTCCTCTGTTATAGAATCAGAAGGCACTTAAGGATCCTTACAGCACGATTCTTTACCTTGGTTAACTTCCCCTCTTTACAGCTCAGGCATCCAGTACAGGCCAGTTGCCTGCTCTGCCTCCAGTGTTAGTCGTGGAGGAGGAAAAGCACCCCTGGCATCCCACTGTCTCAGATGGACAGCTTAAGGTGGGGGAAGTCATGATACTGTCTTTCTTGAGAATGATTTGCTAAGCCTGGGAGGCAGGAAACCTCTTGATACTACGGCAAAGCTTTACGGTCCGAAATTTCTGGAGCAGTTTAAACATACACTGTCTACAGCTAGTAAAGTTACAAAATAGGAAATAACCACAATAAATTTCCTACTGAACAAGCCACGGTGTGAACAAATTAGTGAATCTAAAGGCATTGTGGTGTCCTTTATGGCACAGAGCTCTCCCTGCCCTGGCGACCCTCCGAAGTAGCACAATCCCACAGAGTAATTCAGAGAGCAGCACGATCGTGCTGTGCCTTTGCAGAGTGAAATGCACTGTTGTATGTGTGGGCAACACTGACCTCAGGCAAGAGCTAATTTTGTATCCTTAATAGCTTATTGCTTTTTGCCTCCCCGATTTGCATTGTCTTTTGATACCGGTGTGAATTTCTACGGTTCTGCTGTACGTTTTGAGAAGTATTTTTGAGGTCTAGGTGATGGATTCTCGATCCAGAGTAATGCTGTAAGAAGTGATTGTCTTTACCTCGTCCATGCTTATGCTTGTTGTTGATGACGATTTGTACTATGGTTCCTGAAGCTTGCTGGGGATCTGGTAGGACTCCACGGTTACTCCTGGCATTGGGAAATCGTGGAATGTTGACTACCTGCCTCGCAGAGCTGGGGGACAGGTCGTAGTGGGGGCGATGATACGAGTGTCTCTGGAGACAGAAAGAGAAGAGGGAAGTAAATGTCTCGTTCCAATGAACACAGGGAAAGAGGCTGTACTAGAAGCTGGATGCAGGTAACACAAAGTGTTGCCACTATCCTCAAGCATCATTAAATGTAATGAATGGCACCATATTCAACAAAGGCCATTCAGGTTTTGCAAATAGTCAACGTGGTAATGAAGTCATCTACACATCTGCAGCTGTACCTATCTCAGCAGACTGTATATGTCAGTGTAGGTGTTTCTATCTAAGTTGGTCATCTGAAGTCCCTCAGCAAGTCAATGAACAGAGAGGCAGTTTTAGAACCTGACCTGTTGTGGATGTCTGTATCATGAGGAGGTGAATCACAACCCAGCCTATTTCACTCCATGTAGTAAAAACGGTGTTCAGAGCTAGGTATCAACTATTACCAATGTCTACTCTGAGATCAGATGAGAAAAACTGTAAGCCTGTCTAGTTTTCCTAGCCAAAATTGCTTTCTGCTAGGGCTTCAGTGGCAGAGAACACCCAGAATGACTGTCCACCTTCTTGTTTGCTTGCAACTTTAAACTTAATAATTCACGGCCAGGGTTAGCCCTGCACAGAGGGAGCAGAATCTTACTGGAATCTGTCTTACAGACTGAGAATTCTCACTATATTTGCAAAGGAAAGTAGCAGTAGCAGTAGTAGTGTGCAGTGTGTTTTCTAGAGCAAAAAACACTAGTTGTTTTCAGATAATTGTTTTCCAAAATACCCATGGGCTTGAAGGAATAGTGTATATTACAGCAGTTATTTTATTAGGCATGACTCTTCCCACTCATCCAAAGACCTGTTGGTTCGTGTATTTAGGCAGTGCACCTAATGCTTAAAAGCTCTGCATGCTCTCTCCAGATGCTGTTATAACAATAATCTCTTGAGGAGTAAGTTTTTAATGGACACTCTTAGCCCCAGCTGTAGTGAAGTCCCCAAAGTAAATGTATGCATGTGTATATGTCAGCTGGGAAGAGTTTGCTGTTAAGATTTAAAAGTGCATAGCAAACAAAGCACTGTAGAATTTTATTCTTATAGAGCATATACTACAAAGACCAAATCCAGAGCCTGCAGGAGCTCATGCGATTTTGTAATTCAGTGTTACTCATGAATTCAGGTTGAGTTTATTAAGGGGTTTGCAGAAGTGGAAGAAACCTATTTTGGGTTAGATTCAGAGAACCCAGGATGAAGCAGTAGGTACTCAGACCTGTTACCATCCTTTTCTCATTTCCCCCCAATGTACTGGCCTACACACAGAGCAGGAAAATAGGTCTTTACATTGCAGGTCACACTTACAGCTTCTCTGTTGGCTGGCTGCCGGAAGATATCTCCATCGGAATGTTCCCATGATAATTCTCCATCTCCTGTATGTGAAGCAGAGCAGTATCAGTTAGAGTAGTTGTGCAATACCTTGGGAGACACTTAGGGTGGAAAAGCCTCATCCAGCTTTACAGCTGAATTGGGGGTGGAGGTTGCATCCCTGTGTAGAGGTGTCAGTCTGCAGTCTGACTTTATTGTACAAGATCCTGTAGAGACCGAAAGGAAGACCCCTTCCTAAACGTCACGTAAACTCAGCATGAAGATTTACTATCTGATTTAATGATAATGATTTAATAATTTATGTGTTTTAAGACTATGCTATGGGCAAGGTAATTTCCAGCAGCCATTTGCAATGTGCTCTCAGGCAAAGGTGAGGAGACGTGACCTGCTTAGCTCACAGAGGAAGGCTAAATTGTGTGGCTTTCTGTCTACCTGTGGGCTGAGGGAACCCACAAGCACAGTTACTGTTGCTCAACTGACATGGAACTTGACTGAGAACTGAATCCTGAATCACATTTTCTAGTCAGCTCTGAAGTGTAGCCATTAATAAGTAACATTTTATTATACATATAAAAAAAAAAGTAAGCCATCTTTTGTCCTGCAAATTTCCTGTCCCTACATCTATATGGTTGGATTTTTCCTGTCCCTACATCTATATGGTTGGGTCTGCATCTTTGAGAACTGACTATAGATGCTTAGATGCCCTAGAAGTGGTGATTCCAATGCCACAATACTAATAACGAGATAAAACACATGCAGAAATTCTCGGACAGCTAGATGGGATTTTAGACAGACATTTAGGTTAGGCATGCAGAAAGGCTGCGATGGCCCCTAGAATCAAGATCCCCCTGTGTACAAGATCTAAACCACAATTGCTAGTAAAATACTGAAGTCACTTGAGCATAGACTGACACCTCATTTAAACTGCAGTAATTGGCCTCACCCTCTAAATTGAAGTTCTTGTGTCTTGCATAACTCAAGCAGGTCTGGTAACCTGTCAGATAGAAGCTCACCTTTTATTGCAAAGCTTTTCCACCCAGAGCAGTGGCGGGGCAGCTATTCCAGTACATCATCTGCAGCCTTCATTTACCTTGTTATGAGGATGCAGCTTTATCATTAGTGCATCCTCTCTCCTTGTTTCAATTTAGGAAAGGAAAGGTAGCAATCTTACCCTGCTGGACTGCGAGGTTTAGTTTCCCAGCACGCACTGGATTGTAAGTGTATGGGAAACTCGCAGGCGGTGTCGTGAGTGGCAGTGCTGGTGCACAGCCAGGGCTAAGGGGTGAATTCAGAGCCTGTCCTCCTGTGGTGATACTCAAACTTACCTCTGCAAACTGGGCAGCAGGACTCCGGAACGGAAACTGGGAAAGAGCAGGTTAGTTTGGGACAGGTCTTCAACCCACAATACACATTTCCTTCCTGCCAGTCAAACACAAGGAGAGTTGAGAAGTCATCGATTAGCCTGGTACCGTGTGCACATGTTTTATGGACATGCTTAAATCTAGTATGTGTGTTCATGTAAATGCAACTCTAGGGTGCAAAGGCAGAATATTAGACCAATGAAAAGTCTGAATAGCTTTTAAAAATTTGTTGTCACACAGAAGAGGGTTCCTTTCTTTAAAAATATGTGGAGAGGGGAAGAGGTAAAAGTATGGGGGGAGAACTGCAGCTATTGTAGGCTGAAAATGTACCTGACATTGCTGATACTAAAATCACTCAGTGTAATTCTCCCCTGCTCTCCCTCTGTTGTGTCTTACCATGGAACTAGAGGAACAGCTTGGCAGTAAGCACAAGTCACAAAGTCTGTTCAATACTTGGCCTGTTAAATTTGTAGTTAATGTAGAATGTGATGATGATTTGATCAGAAGAGGTCTGGAGTTGCCAATACTCGATACTGAAGAGCTGGTTGGATTGAGAGGGATGGTTTGGTTCAGACACTGTCTCTGCAGAGTCACTGGGTGACTGCTCAAATATACTGGATTTGAATTGGTGACATCTCAGGAATGGCTCTGTGGCCCAGCGCCAGTTCACAGAGCTGCCCACTCCCAGCCTGTGGGCTCTTATCATCTCAGTCCAAATGAATTCAGTTTCAGTCAGAGGCTTAGTGCTGCATTTTCCAGTTAGGTTGAAGTGAAATATTCTATATATGCCAAACAGCAATATTTTACCTGCTTGATCTGCACTGTAAGCTCACTTAGAGCAGATGCTCAACAGGGTAACCTTTGCCCACTGTGTTTGAGTAAGAGGTAGCCTGGCATTTATCGGGTCCTGCAGACTCTGAGCACTCTCATGAGTTTCAGCATTAATCCTCAATTCCCAACCTTTGCTATGTATTGCTTATATTTCAGTGTCATGTCTTCTGGAAAGGAGAAATGAAGCATAGACAGAGCAGGGCTCTGTCAAATCATGTTACTTACTGAGCAGCTGCACTGGGCACACTGGTTTGCTTGCCTGTTTTGGAAGAGCCCCTCTGCCACAAACATTTCACCATGATGGTAGGTGGTGCCATTGTATTCACAGGACTTCCCGGTGATTTTGCTGCTTACTGAGAAAAGGGAGTCTTCTGGAAGCAATGGGAAAGGGACACTTCATGCAAATGTTACTGACAACTTGCAATATCACAGACACAAGGAATGGCTTCCCTTCTCCCTCGTTTCTCTTTATTATGAAAGGACAAGTTTTGTAACGCTACAAAGTGATATTCTCATGCTGCTACTTTGGTAAACTTTAGTATTTCACACTCTGAGTTGGCTGTGCCAGTTAATTTTAGGATGCTGATGATCACCTGCAATCCCAGCCCTGATGGCCATGTCTCATGGTGCCATCTTTTCTCTTGCTGTGTCTGCTGTAGCATTTGCTGTTAGGATAGATGGGTACAGTTATGTGCCCACTTGTTATATTCGCATGGCCTTCTCATGTGTTCATATAGAAGGCATTAGGTCTTCTATACACACAGAATCCCATGATCAATAGCACAGTTCCTGCATGGTTTCCCCTTTCTTAGTACTGGTATCATTCTGTTAACAATTTGTAGTGTTGCAGCCCACAGAAGACTTTGTTGCAGGTTGGAGGTTGTGCCACAGAGTATGCACGATTCCATGCCCTCCACAGGCACAAACCCACTGGTAGAGGAGCACTGATACCAGTGATGTAACTTTCTCAAGAGAAAGCTGTGTACTGTGCAAGTGTTTGTTCCTAGTGGCCTTCACAATTCCTTACTGCTGTTGGTATCAAAATGGGCAAAGCTTGTCAAAGGCAGGCTTCAAAATCCACTCAAAAGCTGGCTTTGCTCCGATAGGCTTTTCAGTGTCAGATGGACAAATGAGTGCCTTTTGTTTGCAGAACTGTGCGTGTGACAGATTGCACAAGATAGCAGTGTCAGTTCAGCCCTGAAACCTCCTGTTTCCACTCAAGATCATACTGAGTTCTGCACCACATGGGTTAAATTTTCTTCCAAGACATAAAGCTACCCTTACCTTACATTAAAACATCCTCAAGATGGTTTAACTGTTGGAACCTGACAAACTGCAAAGGGATTATACTTTACCTATGAAATGTAAGTCACTTGATACCTGTTGGGCAGTGAATCTGGCACTATACATTTACATCCACATGAATTTAGCATCTCAGCATGGGAAAAGACATTTCAAACAAGAGTTCTATGGATGTAACAGTGGAGGGTTTGTTCTCTGGAGCCCAAACCACTGCAGATTTCTAGGAATGCAGCTGAAATTTCATTCAGTGGGTTTGAGCTCTCATGTAAAAGAAACCTGACCTGAAAATTCAGGTTTTGCTTTAGCCCCTTTCATTATCTATCAGATAAACCTGGGGAGATTATTTTGTGAAACTGTGCCACCACAGAATGCACAATTTTTTAGCTGGAAGCTCAAGTAAAAGAGCAGTTTTCTGCTGGCATGCAGTGGCATTAAACACTGACATTTAGAGTTTTCCATTAAAACAGATATTTAGTTACATTGGTCCATAAAATATTAATAATATTTCAAATGGTAAATGTCAAGTCTGTCTGTGGAACATACGTGTGCTACAGTATTTGAGAGTCTAGTGGGTCAGCAAAGAACATTCTGCAGGAGAATGGCAGAATTTACCCAGTTAGTGCTCCTTGTCTGACATTTCACTTCTCTTCAGGAGACAGACACGTCCTCCTTTGAAGCATCAAATACATAATTATTTCAGTACAATCAAGTGTTTCTAATGTTACCTTTCCAAAAGTGAATAAATAGTAGAGAGCTTTGACAACACCTGTGCTTGGCATAGTACAACTCATTGCTCAGATCACTATGAAATCACCAAGTGCCTTTAAACTGTGACTTATTTAGAAGGGATGGAAGATGGTGACATTTTTATTGCCTGGAAAATGACAGTGGAGAGTTGCAGCAGGTCATTTCATCTCTATTTCTTTTAAGTTGATCACAGAAGTTAAGTTTGTAACAGCTAAATTGTAACAGCCCGAAACACAGGTACATCTGCCTGTCTTTGGAACACGTGATGAAATTCTGTCACTACTTTGAAGTCTTATTTGATGAAAGAATGATAAGAAAAGTCAGTTTCAAGTACATGGAATAAGACAGTGGTTTAGGTCCTACACTGCACATACCTGTGCATATGCTTTTGCACATTAAGTGAATGGGGCTATTTCCATAAAATAAAGCTTAGAAGAAGTTTGCAGATCAAGACCACATTACTGTTATTGCAAAAAAATATATATACAGTCATATAGTGAAGACAACGTATTGGAGAGCACGACTGATCCTCTCCAAACACAGCATCTGTCTGAAACTGCAAGGAAGCTTTGTTTATATTGCATGGCTAAATATAACTTCTGTCTGCTGCAGCTTCCCTCTCTCTGTCTTTGCTGGTGTGTGACTTTCTACAGCTAGGACTTGCTTTGATTTTGTTTCTAGTGCTCTTTAAATCAGGGCTAATTAGAGGAGTTCAGACTCTCATGATATCATATTCTCCTGTAGAATGTGAAATTAGAGTCATTGTGGGTTATTTTAATAAGTGCCAGGTTTGAACTTTGAAAAATCTTGGCATTAATATTGATACCAGCATGCATTATTCCATGCCTTAGTTAAGATATGTTAGAATTAAATGAATTAACTGCAAATATGCTGCGTTGCTCAAAGCTTTATTTGTAAACCTTGCTTCCTAATCAGGATTTTTCCCAAAGCTTTATCTGGCATTTTAATGGTGCTGACTAACATTGCTTTAATTAGCTGCTTCCGTAAAGTACCAGGCAAACCATCTGTGTGAATCCTTTTAATTAACGGGGTTCAATCTGAGCTCTTCTCTCTGGCATTCATAGCATGTGAGTGGAAGTGATATAAAACACCCAGGGTAAAGATGCTGTGGCATCAGAAGGAGGTATCTTTGCTTCTGTGGTTGGCATTTATTCTCTGAGGGCTCAGACTTCAGTATAGAAGTTGACAGGCTGTGCTTATTACATTTGCCTGCAATTTTAGTGCCATCAAGATAAGACCATGAGTTAGCAATATGGGTATCAGTGATTGATCACCAACATTAGCATTAGGTAATGGCAAGGGGCTAAGGTGTGCGATCCAGGCTTCGTGTGACTTGATATGGACTTGAACTTATCCTATAAGTAGCTTTAGAGGTTGAACCTGGCTGAAGAAATCTGTCAGGTTTTACAAACAGGCAAGAGAATACAACTGTAACAAAAGTGGATTAGCTTCAAAAACAAGCATTTTTTTTAAAGCTGTTGGAGGCAGTGGTGGCTATGTTTGAATTCTTATATCCAGCCACTCCTGCCTCCCAAAAGTGGGGTTCTGTCCAGCTTCTGTTGTCTGCTTAGGCTGTTTTTCACTGCTGTACCAAATACACAAGGCAAATCCTGGTCTCAGAGAAGAAAGGTTTCCCTTGGGATTCAGCCTAGGTGCTTGCTTCAACACTGCTTCTTCAGATTATGTCTGAGAGGGATGCTTGTGCTGGGAGGAACTGTTGATCTATATAAACAAGATTTGTATCAATTCAGATCTGTAGTACAGCCTGATAGAAAAGTTCCCTATCAACCAGAACTGCATGTAGGTATAGTTCACATATCCCATGAACTGTAGTCCATTTGAGAGGGCCTGGGGAGAAACAGTGTGGCAAAAACTTTGCCATGAAGGGATGCTAACTGAGTGTGAAGCACAGCGCTACTGCTTTCCTAATAGTCTGACAAAACAGAGTTAGATATTAATTTGATAAACCACAGACATTTTATGGACATTTTCTGGTTCAGTGGAATCTAGTCCCATCACAGATTTTTCATGGAAACCTGCTTGGATTCCTCAAGGCCATGACTTGAGGTTTGCCGAGGTTTGCCAAGGTTTGAGGGCAGCCATACTCCATACACAGACCAGGGCTTCCTGGCTTCTGGAGCTTTCCAGTCTCCTGGGAGAAACAGATGCTGTGTCACATGGATCACAGTCTGTTTTGCAAACACCATCTTTTAGCTTTTTTTAATGTTTACAGCTATTCTTCCCTGGATTGTTATAAAAGCTTAGTCCTGAGATGCTTCACCCTTTCTTGGATATGGAGCAGAAGAGCATCAGTGATCTGCAGCTAAGCCCTTGAATAGCTGAGACAAAGTCCACAGGCAGTTCCTGGTGTTTGAAACAGTGGTAACTGCTGTTAAAGTATTTCTGTGCAGAGTGAAAAGCAGTAAGTGGCTATCAGCAAACTCACCTTTTGGGAAATGTTACTGGAGGGTGACTTATTTGAAGAAGGGCTTTAGGATCCAGGCCTTACTACAGTCAGTTGTGTTTTCAGCTTGGATCCTCTGGATAGAGTCAGGAGGTACAGGTACAATTGCTAACAAACAATTTCAGACACTAACTAACAAACTGGCAAAACCACTCCAGAATCAGTACAGTTGTGGCATGAGAATCAGTGAAGTATTTGTGATGTGACATCTGACTTTCGTGACAAGAAAATCAGTTGCTTTTGGGTGGACTTTGTCATTGTGGACAACAAGACCAAGCATCTTGGCTTTCTGAAAGTCCTTGTGCTGAGTTTCACTGATCTGACGCCAGTAATAGACCGAAGGGATAGCCCAGTGTACTCCCAAAGCAGGGCTGTACAGATGAGACGAGGGAGGTGTGTGGGCAAGGTTCATGCCGCTGCGTACCTCTCAGCAGGGGCTGTCAGGACCCCGCACAGCACCTCAGTCTGCAGAGTTTCACTGCATCTCTGTGAGATGATTTCTTGCACAATACTCTGGCCATTCTGGTTAGTACTTAACACTCTCACTATTGCTTATTTTAGTATCAGAACATCTGGCAAAGAGAATTTTTTTAAAATCCTACAGACTCTTGGCTTGCTGACTTAGAAACAATTTTTAAACTGCAACATTCAGCATCACCTAGTGCCATGTACTGGAGAAGAGAGGCTTTTAACATCAAGTAGAAACATTAGGCACTTGGCCTGGCGTGGGTTTTGCAGTTTGTTGTACTAACCACCCTTATAAAAACAATCGAGTGCTAAACAATCTGAAATTAATCATGAGGCCTAATGCCTTAACTCACCATACTGGGAACTGTTCTGCAGATAAGTCTGTCCTGTCTTTTGTAACTACACAGATGATAAATTATGAATCTGAATCCAAAGAGGATTTTGTGAAACGTGTTTCTGAATCAACACGAAGCGTAAGCACAGACAGACCGAGGGACTGCGGGTTCATTTTGGAGCTAGACAAGCAACTGACTTCTGCTGTAACTCTGGGACAGCTGCTTGCACTGCCATCTCTCCTGCATATTCACTTGTATTCCCAGTGAGCTGTGCTACTTCCTGAACACAACTGGGAGAGTCAGTTTAGTTGCAGTAGGTACTTCAGAGCTCCCTAGGCTGTATCCTGGTGAAGGAAACTGTCTCTGGACACCAGCTAACTGGTCATCTCACATGCTGCTTCTGGACAGAGATCAGGTCACCTCAAGTTGTAACATAACATCATGTGAGGCTGTAGTACTTGCCTTGACATTTAAAACTGGCGTAGGAATTGCGGATTAACTATTCAGAAGCAACACATAAAGAGCAATTACGAAGGTCAAAATAAAACACAATTCTTGGAAACGTGCAGACCACAAACATTTCTAATGCCAAAGGGGAACAGGGCTGGAGTATGAGAGTATGTCTCTCTGGTTTGTTTATAGAAAATATTATGAAATCTGAATCAGCTTAGGTACACACCCTGTCCAACACAAGTGGGCAGCACTTCGATGACCTGGCACCTGGGTTTGGAAAACTGTTTGCTTGGGTAGGAGCTGCACATACCCCTAGACCTCCTTGTTAAAAAATACACTGTTTATTCTCCTCCTTCCTGGAGTCCTGGTATCTTCCCTACAAGCAGAATCGTTCTCTAGGGTGTCTTACACATAAGTCAGCAGAGAGATACAGGGATGATTCTTGCTTATTGAGTCTTGTTACTTGTGTTTTTCATAGCAATGTTAAAGGCTAACACAGTCGGCTTCAGGTTTTCCTGGGAAGGACTAACTCTAGGGAGGCCTCAAAATACTAACTGAACTAGTCTGAAATAATAGTGATGGGATAACTTCTTCATGTGAGGAAATTACATTTCTGGATAAAAACCTGCAGGTGGAGTTGCAATTTGCAAAGTGGGTTGAAAAAAATCCAGGCAGCAAGGTGGAATAAGATGGTAACTTGCACTGCCTGCAATTCATGCGGGGAGCTGGAAGCCTGAAATGCAGGGAGGAGAGAGTTGCAGATAAGCCTTTGGAAGCTTCCTTACGCACCTTGTTACCTCTCTAGATTTCTCCAAGTGCTCCCAGAATGCAGGCTGCAGTTACCAAAGGCCAACCACAATGTAAAAAATGCTGTGTTTTCCTCCACCACTGGAATGTGCTCTTCCACATGAATCAGGCTGTAATCACAGGACCTGTGTGTCTGTCGTAGAATGGAGTTCACTTGGTGTTCATGTATAGGACAAGACTGCCCCAAATTGCCCAGTCTGAGTGCTGCCATTCAGAGAAGTAGCTCTATCCTGAGCCTGACATGTGCAGAGCAAGGACTGTCCCTCCCACTCCAGCCTTCATCGTTCATCTGAAGGCAGAGCTGCGACCGGCAGCAGCGAAACCAGTTCCTGTCTTTTTCTGCCAAACACCCCTGACAATGGGCTGACTTGTGGAGAGGTTTTTTTATTTTTTATTTTTTAATTCCTGGTGCAGGATGGTAACAATACACCCTAAGGTCTCAACCTTGCATTTGGTGAAGAGCATCTTTTGCACCGCAGTCTAGATTAGTCCATTCCTTTCAAGTTGGCCCCAGTGAAGCCAGGGAATGACTTTTGGAAGAAAGTACTTCCCAGTGAATAACTCCGGAGAGCAGGACTCTTAAGTAAACAAGCTGTAATGTTTTGATATGAATTTTGGGGCAGCAATATTGAAAATTAATTCAAAGCACATGAGCTGTGCTTTGGTTCAGAACATTTCCCATCAGCAGGTAATGGTTTTGCACCTCATGGAGGAGAAGCTAAACTGAAAGGAAGGTCCTAACAAACCAAGTGGAGTGCTGCATTCTGGAGGGTGTGTGCTGGGAACGCCCCGGGGCCTTGGTGTGTGGGGAAAGCAACAGCAAGGAGTCTGTTAGGATCCCACTGGATGGCAGTGGGTTTGGACTCTCCTTTGTATTTGTGCGTTTGCTGCCTACTAACTCACATTACTAATCTTTCTGTGTCACCAAGGACATAGAATAGAATCATAGAACCCTTTTGGTTGGAAAAGACCTTTAAGATCATCAAGTCCAACCGTTAACCCAGCACTGCCAGGTCACCACTAACCCATGTCCCTCAGCACCACATCTTTATGGCCTTTAAACCCCTCCAAGGGATCATGGGGACTCCACCCCTGCCCTGGACAGCCTGGGACACGGCTTGACAACCCTTGCAGGGAAGAAATTGTTCCTCAGGTCCAACCTAAACCTCCCCTGGTTGCAAATTGAGGCTGTTTCCTCTTGTCCTATCACTGATTACTTGGGAGAAGAGACCAACCCCACCTGGCTCCAACCTCCTTTCAGGGAGCTGTTAAGGGTGAGAAGGTCTCCCCTGAGCCTCCTTTTCTCCAGGTTGAACAAGCCCAGGTCCCTCAGCTGCTCCTCACGAGACTTGTGCTCTAGACCCTTCCCCAGCTTTGTTGCCCTTCTTTGGACACGCTCCAGCCCCTCAGTGTCTTTCTTGCAGTGTAGTGTGCATGTGCTTGAGAATCTGAAGCTCCTTTGCAGCTCCTACTAACTGCACGATAACAGGCTTCAGTCTGGCACCTCAGTGAAGCAGGCCCAGAGTGAGTGACTGCAATTTACTCTTAGAGTTACTTTTGGCAGCACAGCCAGTTGGAACACGTCTGAACCCTCTGTCACCCTGACACACGGGAGAGAAACACAAAGTGACTAAATCTAATCACTTCAAAATTTCCTTTGTGAGTTTTAAAGCTGGAGAGAGGCTAAACTCCTTTCTCTGCCTTAATGGTATGTGCCTCTTCCTGTTGCTGGAACAGCCATTTGGACAGCTAGATAAGCATGTATAGATGTGAGCAGTCATGGAGCTGCTCTGATGAACAATAGCTGAACTAGCTTCTTTCACCTAAGGAATCAGAGCTCTGAAAGTGGTGATGAGTCCTTTGACCCCTGCTGCCCTGGTGTCGTGTGTTCCGAGGCGTTCAGCCAAAGCTCTTCCCAGTCCTGAAAAATCTAAGTGCTAGTAACACTCCAAGTACAAAATAAAGAAACCTGCCTCCAGGCACAAATCCTCTACATTAGGCTTTTCTCTCTACTACCTCTAAGCTGATGGAATAGGATTATTACATATAAGAAACAGCTATTCAGTATGAGATATGTATTTGGAATGGGGGAATAAATATGTGTTGCTAATCTGATCCTTACAAACTCAAACCAGAGCAGTTTAAGACTTAAAGAGGTGAGGGAAGCATCCTGCAGAAAGAGATTATGCAGCTTGCTGGTAGAGTAACAGTCAGTGAGATTTTGATCGTAGCTGCCTCGAATAAATCTGGAACAACTATTTTGATTGAAGTAACCCTGATACTATGTGTTCAAGCCAAACTGTGTTTCTTTAAATATTCTTTTAAAAAAGATCCTCATGTTTATATGGGAAAAAGATCACATAACTAATATTCTTCTGTCTTTATGCAGTGTTTTTATATAACACAGAGCACTTGCCTATTTTCCTGTAGTTAAGTGAAGTTAAGGCACAGTGATAGCGGTAGGTTTGCTTTGTACCCAGAGATCCAATTCATGCTTATCTTCTGACCCGTTCATACCCAAAGGGCCAGTGCAAAGAAGCAGATAGCTGGGAATTGGGATTTCCTCATTGTGCCACTATGGTTCACTCCCACCAAAAGGCTTTCAGTGCAGGAGATCTTCTGTGATCACACTTTGGACAGCTTAGCATTAGCGTGCTATGCTGGGGCTCCTCGGTGGGAGGGGCTGGATGCAGAGGGGGTAAAGAACACAGGGCAGACAGGGAATCTCTGTGTTACAGGCAGCAAGGGACATTGTGGACACAAGTGTCCTGGTGACCTGGGATGACACGTGCTGGTTTTTTTCAGAAATTTACCAAACTTCCCTCAGTATCTGTGGAGACCTCTTGCGTTTGCCTCAGAAAGGCAGGAAACCCATCAGCATCAGCAACTCAGTTACTGCATATTCCTGACCTGCTCCTAGTGCAGCTTCAGGGCTGGACATCTAAACTGAGCCCCAAGTGCCATCAGCACATGGTGGGACAAACTGCTATTGCAAACTGGCTGTTCCAAGGTCAAAACCACCAGCTGCCGAAAGGGTAAACATTTTTACCACTGTCACATCAAGAAGGGTAAAACCCAAATATTCTAGAACTACTGCAGCACCAGAACTAAATCCTGATTCATCATCTCATGCAAATACAGGGATCTTGGATAGAGAAAACCTATTACACCATCTCAGAGCAAGGTTATCTTCTAGGGATCACCTGATATGATTTTAAATAACCTTTGTGGCTGGAGGTCCTTGGGGGATTATAGCACAGCCTAAGAGAGCAAATGAATTTCTTTCCTGTTAAAAATTCCTTTGCTTAATTTCTTCCCTCTCCTTTTGTTTCCACACTACACGAATGTGTCACCTCAAGGTCTGATCTGAAGTCCATTGAACTAAATAGATTTGGAACCTGGCCCAAACACCTACTCTGTGTGGTACAGCATAAAGGCAGTTTCCTCTTTCATCTTCCATCTCATATTTCTACCATAGCATTTCTAGAGAGGGCACTACATCACAGTCAATAACTGCATCTGTTTTCATAGAAGTCTTAGTCCAAAAACTATCAAAGCTAATAGAAATCTGTTGATTGACTACAGTAGACTGTGCATCAACCCTCAGTCCATCTGCATTTAGCCTTTTCCCTCAGTCATGCATCACGGTCCAACTTATTATAAATCTATGATTTAAAGAAACACAGATGATGTGTGAAGGTCCCCTTAAAAACCAACAAACCCAGTGCAGTGATGTTGTTTTTAAAGCAGTGGCTGAGGCTGACAATAAATTTGGATTGAAAAGTTGCTCACTATCCAAAAACTGCAAACACAAGCTCTAAACAAAAGCCATATGTGCCTCTCAGAGGTGCAGGTGTCAAAGATATTAAGCCACAAAATGCTTTACATTAAAATAACTTCAAGGACCAAGTTAAGCTCTGAAAACTCCGAAGTAATTCAGAGTTAATCACAACAGCCAGTCTTTAATATGGGCAGAGGGTAGAAAGTGTATGAAATCCATTGCTTGGAGGAACTAGTAGCACCTTATCTAGACAGTATGAACTTTCATACAGATTCAAGGCAAAGATGTAGTTTCAGTTTAAACATTCAAAAGACTGTTGGTTGCTTTTTAGCTTTCTAAGGTGAAAGTAAAGCTCTTCACATTATTTTAATATATTTTCTGCAGCTTAATTTCCTGTGTTTTCTTTTATAGTGGCATAAAATATTGCCCAGCAAAACTCTGAAGGAGTCATAAAACACTTTCTAGGTTGCTCCATTTTAATTCCTGCTCTAAGGTTGAGCTATTATATGAATCTACCAATCACTCTGCCAGCCAAGGAAACAAATTGAGTGAAGCTTTGGTGCATGTTGAATCCTCTCTGAGGCACCTTTGAAGCTCTTGGAAGTTATCTTGGAAAAATTCTGAGCAAGCTATTTTATCCTATCATGTCAGTCCAACAAATGGAAGTTCTAATTCTGTCATCCATGTGGGTTGATACATATTTTTTCAGTGCATTTTGGATGCTCTTTTACAGAGATACAGTTTTCATTTTTATGGTAAAAAAAAAGCAGCATGGAAACAAGTGATAACCCCAACCTGGCTGTGACAGCAGACATTCCTTATGAAGCTAGTAACAAAGGCAGGTCACCAACCAAACTGAATTATCTGAGCACACGTCAATAGGAAAAAAATCAGACATCTCCCAAGAATGCCTCTATCATTATATTTCCAAATCAAAATTACTTCCAAATAAACAATTTCTGTGAACTATCTGACAGCTACTCATTCTTGGGACTACACAAAACCCAGAGCATTTCACTAATCTCTGGTGCTGTGTAACATTCTGTGAGTCTTTCATACTCCAGATAGGAATATCCACCTCATTTGTCTGTGTGGAGTAACCATAAAAAGGCACAGCTCTGTAATTCTGTGGTACCTTATTTTTCATTTCTTCTTCATTATCTGAAAAGTGCCGAGGTGGGCAGGGAAGGAATGGCTGCTGGGCCTGCAGGTAGTTCCACAGCAGGGGTTAAAGGTCTCGAGACATTCAGATGGTGAGGTGAAGTACCAAGGGAAGGCAGAGGTGAACAGTGAGGGGCAGTGGAGTACGCAGAAGTTTTTCCATGAGCCGAGGCTCATGTCAGGCATGTGGCAAAATGGGCAGGATGCTGAGAATGTGGCCAGTTTTTCTATAATCTCAGATGTGCCTCTATCTCCAAACTCTTATTTATGTCAATGGGCTGTTATTTAAGTGCCAGCTGTCTGTTCCTTGGTGTCAGGACGATGAGCCTTGTAAAACTTATTACTAAGGTGGTCATGAACTTGTTATATACCATGCAACAGTTGCATAATATACAGATGTTATTTATTGGGAGATTTTATTTCTTGGGTGAATGGTTTAGGCGAGGAGGGACAAGCACGGGTAGTGGTTTCGATGGTCAAGATTTTCAGGAGTCTAGACAGTTCAGCTGCTTCCAGAAGTGTGGATAATATTGTATGGACAAAGAATAAAACCAGTGGGACTTTTAAGCTTTGCAGTTCATTTGTTAATGTCGATTACTCCTGAAATTTCCCTACTCTTGTATTCCAAAAGTAGTTGTACAGAAATCTCTTTCTGCATACTGAGTTTTCTTTTTTCCTCACTTTATTAGTACTGTTTTTTGTACAGAGACACTTCCAGAGACTCTGAGTTGACCATGTGGTACGCTGTGCAGTCACTGATCAGACTGTGTAGGTGACAGGTAGGTCAGATGTTTGAACTCACAGAACCATAGAATCATGTAATGGCTTGGGTGGGAAGGGACCTTGAAAGGTCACCCAGTGCAAACCCCCTGCAGGGAGCAGGGCCATCTGCAACTAGAGCAGGGTGCTCAGAGCCCCAACCAACCTCCCCTGCCATGGTGCCAGGGATGGGGCAGCCACCACCTCTCTGGGCAGCTCCTCCAATGCTAATTGTTGATGGCTGCAAAAGGAATCCCAGTGAAGGGAACCCCAGTTATTATAAGGGACTTTCAGTGCCTGACTTTACTGAGGCTTGTGCTTGCCTTAGGTTTTTTTCAGCTGAGCATTTCTGCCAAGATTTAACCATTCTCAATCAGTGACTACACAGAGATTGTCCTTTACTGTTCCTTAATCCCTGCTAGCCAGAGTGCCCCTCATGTGTCAACATATTGCTCCCCTCAGCTCTGTGGAGAGGACTAAGAATTCAGTATTAAAATCACTTCCAGGCTGTTTGTTGTGTTCCACAAGTGACAGATTTTATGAGATTTCTCCATAATTTATCAAGTCTTTTATAAAATTACAGCTGTTATTGCTCTGTTGTTTTCATCTCACAGACCACATCTAGGCCTTTAGGAAGCTCCTTTGTAAGATGCCTTTTTTTATTACTGTCTCAGAATACAGCACCTATCACCTTTCAGTAGCTGCTGTCAAATTCAAATTTCAGAAGAAGAATCATGAAAGAAAGAAATACTATCTGCGTATCATTCCTCTCATGATAATCTCCCTGTGGCCTTCTTCCTTAATCCTTTCAGCATTACATAAGAGAAAGGAAATCACAAGCTCAGAGATTGTTTATACTGCTGCATGACCAATGGGCTTTAATCTTTTTTATGGGGTAAGATGGAAAGAGGGTGTTTTGGCGGCACAGTTGGTGGAGAAATTCTGCTGCCTGGGGACTTAGGCAGTAGGTGGACAGATTAATATAGAGAAAGGAAAGTGGTCTGGGTGTTTGCAGCTTGTAAGGGTTGAGAACACTGAAGATGTCTCATGGTAGGGAGAGATCTGGTCTTTTCGACAGCGGAGAGTTCTGAAGTTTCTCAAGTCATAGGTGGAATCTGGATCCATCTCCAAATTCTCATGAAACACAGAGGTGATTGAACCATGCGTCTTGGTCCAGGCACAGCTTTTAGAAGGTTGATGTTTTGGATGATGCCAGGTTACTCATAAAAATTCTTGATCTTGAGTCTGTTTTCAGCCTGGCTATGAAGTGTTTCTGACTTTAATTTCAGAGGTGTAGCATCAGCCAACAGAGATACATGGGAGATAACTGTTCTAAGAGCACAGAGGACAATAGCTGCTCAGTAAGAGACCACTTGACCATCTCTTAATATGGCCATATTTGTATGGTTTTTCTCTTTCCTGCTCAGACCTCACATCCATCTATTTAAAGCAAAGTCCTTGTAACTTCACTGAGATCTGGGCCATGAGTTTCTCACAGTGATAAGAGGAGGGCAGGTAGTAGCAACAAGAATTGTTTAGAGAATGGAAGAATCAGGCATGCTATGCCTTCCTCCATCCCACAAATGTTCGTGGAACAGATTGGGGTTTCCTGAATGGAAGGCTGAGAAGACTGAATCCGAGAGTCTGGGAGCTCTGGTGCATGAGCTGGGTAGAACCCAACACCTTTTCACCAAACGGCTCATTGTGTGTGCATCCTGCAGTGGAAAATCATTCCACCAGAGCATTCCAGCTGCCCAGGTGGAAGATTTTGGTTGCAGTTCAGTGCAAGATGCAGTGTATTATACAGATGCTTCTGGTTTTACATATACAATGTGCATCAGGTCAAGAGGTGGTGTACACACTCAGCACCTTGCAAGGCTGAGTCTTTGAGAGTATCTCCATTACAGAGCACAGTGTGTTACCCAGGCTAGCTCAGTTTCTGGAAGGAGTGGAGAGAAGGTAGCACTGAGCTCATTGCAGGTGCATTCTTCCTGCTTCTTAAGCGAGTTTTGCAGAGCAGTGAGTTCTGCACTGTCCTAACTAGGCTGCCTCCAGGGTCTACGATACCTGTTCAAAGATAGAGCTATTACTAAGTCATGCTGCAGTCCACCGTGCAGACATAGCCTCATTTATCTTGAGGTGATGTTCTCAGACCACTATCGTGAGATACCTGATCTGGTCCATCTTTGTGTTTAGCCCAGCTATGTGTACAGGTACCACCTGGCATTTTGTTGTTATTTCAATACCTAAAGAACAATGGAAAGTACATCGGAAAAGTGGATTGAATTTGATACAGAAAAAAACATGGTACCAAAGGAGCTTAAACTTAAATGTGTTACTAATCATGACCATTCTTGGAAGCCAGTGTGTTTAGTTGGGGCAGCAAGCTTAAAAAATACTAGAGACAGATGGGCTGATTCATACATCAGCATGCAGCCTTATCTGCTGAGGAATCAAACCAGCAAGTAGAATACAGAAAACCTTTCTAAACCTGCAACTGTGTGGTTTTGCTTCTGAAATAAGTTTCCCCCCATCTTAGATTTACCTACTCCAGAGTGTACTCAAAATATTTAGATCTTTAACTGGATTCTATGCTTTGATTCACAATCTGTCCATGCAGTAACGATACAATCTGCAATAAATGTTCCATTTATAAAGGCTGTGTCCATAGTAGTGCCATAAAAAGACAGCTGCAGCTAAATGCTTGAAGAACTTGTACATGAAGTTGTATTTTCATGACAGGAGACAGGAGAGGTGAAGTCCACTCTAGCTCAAGAACTGATGCAGCTCTAAGAATGCCAGTGAATTCTCTCTGGCTCTGTAAATAACCTCTCCTCTGAAAATGCCTGGAGCATCCTGAGGTGGGAGGAAGGAGTTCGAGCTCGGAAGCATGTAGGATCTTTCTGGGTCTCACTAATGTGTAAAAATAATCCCAATGAATGTGAACCTAGTATTTTTGGTTGCATATATGTGATGATAAGAATCTAATTCAGATAGTAAAATACTTCTCAGAGCTGCAAAAGGGAGTTTTAGAAGTTCTGTAGAAGACAAAGGGTCTGGATTTTGCCAATGCTAGAAAGAACAGGTTTCCAAAAAGAAGCAACAAAAGCTAGCAGTGACTCTGTGGTTGAAGCTGGTAAGACTGAACCACTGGTGAAAAGTAGAAGATGCTTCATAACATGTGTCTGACAACTACTTAAGATTCATGGTGGATGGTGCCAGGGAGACAGGATACAAACACTGCATCTCTTTGTTTCAGCAAGTCCTCTGTCACTATGGATGCAGGAGACATTAATTCCACAGGGAGAGCAGTGCCAACTTTTCTCAAAGGAATCCCTTCAACAGCTCCTCCACTTAGGTAGTTATGAAGTTCAGTTTCCAGTGAAAGTTGCTGCCTCCTGGCATTACCTCTGCTTCATTAAATAAGGAGACAGTCATTTGGGCAGTTGCACTCTACAAGGTCTGCAGAAAGGCAGGAGGAAGAGCCTGAAGTCACTGCGACTAGCGCTAGTCATTTCTGATACAGAGCTTGAGAAGCTGCGGGGAGACATCCGTGACACAACATAATAAGCATTCCTGAGAGCAGTTCAAATGGATGGCTAATGGCCAGAGATCTGGCACGTTCCATTAAAAAATAACCAGGGAAACCTGAGAAGTGAATTTCCTGCCTATAGTGGGATGCTGCACAAAAGACATTGTATGCCAGACACATAGGAATGGAAAGCTGGCATAAGATGTGCAAGAATGCTTGAGATTCCTCTGCAGATCAGGCATGAACATTACCACTGAAGACAGAGCACCAAATACGATACGAGTAATCACTGCAGAAAGCAGAATGCAAATAACCCTTGAAATCACAGGAAATTCCTGGTCCTCTTTAACATTTGTTAAAGAATTAGAGATTCAGTTAAGGAAAAAAACACACAACTTCGTGAGACTCTTAATTTTTAATGAGATGCTGCCCAGCTAGCAATTTAATGGCCCATCATATGTAGCAGATAGACTCTAGATGGACTCTAGGAGCAGTTAAGAGAAGAGAATGGATCACAGTTCAGGATAATAATGTTCTGGATTTATCAGTTTAAACACACGTTACAAAATTCTACCTGAAGACTGTGAATAGCAAGAACTTCATTGGATAAGAAGGACTTGAGAGTTTACAGGGCCCCTTACTCTTCCTTTCTTGGTCATTGTAGAATGTTTGAAAATCTTGATACGTATCACAACATCTCCAGCCTCAGGAACAGAAAAAAGCCAAACAATTCACTGCCAAAGACTAATTGAAGCAGCAAAACCAGTCAACCTAGAAGCCTCTATGCTTCTATACTAAATACTGTACCGAGATATTAAAGAGAAAGTTCCTGACCCCAAATGCCAATTACACACTGGGAATGGGATTTCTGTGATTTAACTTAAGCTGTCAAAAAATTAAGCATCTGGTGCAAGCTATTTGCTTGTGCTCCCTTAATAATCAGTGGAGAGAGACAGGCATCTCCAGGGATTCTTCTCATTCTGGGTAACAGGATGAATCACCCTCTGGGGACAGCATGTTTCCAACAGCTGTAAAGGGTATCAAGATGAAACCCCTGCCAGCTGAAGTTTAGATTAGCTAGAAAAACAGGCCAGATTTTGGGCACACCAGCACACCAGTCCTTCTTTTGATCTGAAAACAGAAAAGGGGTTCATGTTCTCAGCATCTTGCCGCTTAATCTGACAGTACTAGCTGGGCAAACAAAGCATACTACCGTACAAACTTTCTTTCCTAGGTATTAGGCCATCATAGATAAAACTCGACCATCAACTAGATGCCAAAGTGTTAGATTTAAGCTGAATGGGATGAGTTTTATCCCAGGACACAAGAAAAGTGACATCATGGCATCAAATGAGTTACGTGCTTGAAATGCTTCTTCCTCATCACTGATTAAAAAAGGATTCTAGATACCTAGATCAGATACTGATAGACACATCTGACAGACAGACGTATGTAACTGTCAAGACAGGTGAATCCTGCCAAGAATTGTCACCTGGGTGCCAGTAAGTGCAATGAATTATTCTCCAGTAAGTGCAATGAACACACTCCCATCCCAGCTGAACAGCCAACTGACTTGTGCCCTCCACCTCTGTGTGCTGCTGCCTCCTGCTCACAGGTTTGGGTTAAGGACCAGCTGTTTTCCTCAGACAATGAAACTCTCTGGAGAAAGTCAAATAAAACCCCTTTCTATGATGCTGCATGAATACTCTTTTATAGTGGAAATGAGGGGTGCCACTAAGACAGACATTTAGGGCAAAGCTCCAGTCAAATCCACCAGCCATTAGGCCACGTCGGGAATGTTGTAGCAGCCTCGTGAAAGATCCTGCTTAGTCTCTTTCATACAGTGGCTCTTAATAATGAGCATATAATAAATGTACAGTCTGGAGGAATTTACTATACAGTATCCAATTGGATTTATATACTCATAAACTTCCACAGCACTGCTTCTATGATTTACAACAGTCTCTACTAATTATGAAGCCATGCCTGGATTTGAGATGTGAAAGGCAAACGTTACCAGACTGGTTGTACAGCCATGCTATACAAATGCACATTTGCCACAGCAATTTTGAGTTGCTTGTTAAGGGAGAACCATTGCAAATAACCATGGATTTTAGGCTGCTCTTATGAAAAGCACCAAAAGCAGAAACCTAGGAAGTTTTTAGCATGGGGTTTTATTGTGATGGAGTTTAGAGATAAGGGAAGGAGTGGGGAGTGGATAGTCCATGCGCCCCATTAATGAAACTTCTGCTACCTACTGCCTGGACTGTAGGGGACTGGACTTGGTAGCTTACCTGATCCCTTCCCAAATCTATGCTTCTGATTTCCTAAAGAGAAACCACCATAGGAAACACTGTAACATACTGTAGGATAGCCCTCTCATGACCTAAATGAATATAGAAGGATGTTTCCTTCACAGAAGTTTTCTAGCACAGACATCTAATTTTGCTGTTAAATATCATATTAAATGACTGTTTTCAGAAAGGCCTGTATGTCATTAACAGGAATTACCTGGGCATCGTGGGCAGCACAGCTGTGGTACGTGCACAGGGGAAGGACAGTGGAGACTTGGGCATCTTATTCTGCTGCACAGTACATTTCCATTCTGCAGGTGGAACATAGGACAAGGCTTTAATGAAATGGGCTGTCTTACAGATTTCCATATTCTCTGTTTTGCATCTAAATATTTTAAAAACAAATGCCTCTTTACAACATTGTGGTTTTACTTGCATCAGGATAAGCCCAGACTACCTTCACTGCCTCTGGATTTATGCTGGAGGTCAGGAGGGAGCAGAACTCCATACAAACTTTAAAATCAGAGGAAATGCCTAAAAAGGGATTGCAACAATCTTCATTTGTGTTTTCCCTTTGAGCAGATTATGCTTAGGGATTGCATTTCAAAACCTAAGACGCAGATAATGAATGGTAGGTCTCTGAGATATTCCCTATTGAGGGTTAGTTCAAGCCCACAAGGGACAACAGCGTCTGTAATTGTTCCTGAAAACTGTGGAGAGTCTCTTGCTTTCATTTTATGGCTTCCCCAGTCGACAAAAAAACACCAGTTGGTAAGTAGCCATTTTTCTAAGAAATACGAGCAAGTCTTGGGAATAGTGTTCATTATTCATGTCATTAACATAATATTCTATTTGACCACATCTAAGTTTGATTTATAATTAAAACACAGGGAATTTTCATTCTCCAGTGTCTGTAACCAGAAAAGACTATCCATTTCAAATTCCCATTTCCCATCTATAATTCATCCTTCTAATTTAGCTCTGAGTTGCTCATGTTTATAGTGAGAAAGATCTTTCAGCATGAACACTGATACTATGCTATGACTGTAGTTTTAGGTGTTGTCAGGAATAAACCCACTTGGATTTCATATGCCTTCTGGAGCACTGAAATGTTTCCAGTGGAGGTGCAGACTTCCTTAGATAGCATATGTACAGGCTTTTCTAGCCATCTCTTTCAAAAGAATCCATTGACTCCTAAGTATCTGCAGACCACAGGCTGGAATCACACTGTTAGATCATTACTACCCACAAACTACATTTGTGCATTTGCTTTGGAAAGAGACACTAAAATGATATGACCATCTGTTTCCAATGATGACTGAAATTAAATAGACCGGTTTTATAGAGGAGGAGCAAATTTTAGGCTATAGACTCTTTACAGGATAGGGACTGTCACTGGTCCACACAGCTCCTTGCCCAGCAGATCATCATCTAAGAGCCTGTGAAGTGCTACCAGACAGGCTGGTGCTGCCTGCTGGCCTGGCTCCACGCTCCTTCCTTGACCTGCTCCATGGCCTCGTTCCCTTTTCAATTATTACTCCTGTAGAATCTCAGGTGAACCTTTACCTTTCTGTGCATGATCAGCTGTGATAAAACTTCTGCAGGCCTACTTGGCTGCTCAGTGCTGCCTGCAGAACGCTGCTGTTTGCAGCAGGACAGAACTATTTTAACTGACCTTGTGCTTGGTAAGACTGATCTTATCCTTAGACTCCCAGTGATATTTGGGAGGCTGAGCCCTACTGACTAGAGCAGGACTTAGGCTCCTGTAGCCTCTGTGAGTCAGGGCCATGGTTAGTATTTCTGCATCAGATACCCAGAGCGTAACAGCATGTCTCCCTTTCTGAGCTGTGTCATCAGTGCCAAGTCTGGAGAGCATTCATTTTAGCCTCTGAAGTTGGCAGATCCAACTATGAACACAAGCAAAAAGCTGCTGCTGTTAGAGAGTAAAATAATGGTCTGAGCAATTGTGAGTGCTCCAGTTTACCTGACAGTAACAGTCAACAGTGTTCCACTGTGTGTTGGGGGGAGGAGGGGTTGTAAAAAAGGGGAACAGGGTGAGAACACTGCATTATGCTTAGTTTTATTCTGGTTCAAGTATGTACATTATAAGTTGTAAAAGTACAATACTACGTACACACAAAACCAGAAAGGTTTGTGCTGCTTTTTTTTTTTTAAATCCCAGGCTGAATAATTTGGCCTCTGTTTAGTCAGTTAATTTGTCTCGCCTTTTTCTTAAACATCAGAAGCGTGTGTGGTGGAGGGGGATGGACAGGCAGGCTGTTGCTTAGAGATGGAGCAGAGACCTTGGTCTGTTGCCTGGCTGATAGGACTTAGTTCGAGCAGAGATCATTTGGATCACGAAGTTTGAGGAGAGCAGAGCAATGCTGGTGACACTGGTGATGAAGACCAGCAGGGAGTAGGTTGGTGCTTCAGGCCCTGTACGTACCCTTTGCCTAACTGATCTACTGCTGGGGCATCAAAAGTGGGTTATACTTGGGTCTCTCTTATTTGCTGCCTGTGGCACACTTTGGTTTCATTTTTTTACACTGTAATATTTGGTTTAAGGTCTGTGCTTATGCTGTGGCACAGCACGTTCTGTAATGCTTTATCTAGCCTTATTTTTGTTACAATTATAAATTACTGAGAATTTCCTGGTGACCTGGAACTTTTACTGTAAGTCAGTGTTTTGAGGGCTCAAATGAATGCTGGAAGCTGCAGTTGTTACTGGGAGTCTTCCTTCCAGGCTACAAGAGTTGCATCCCAGAGATCCCTCAGCACCCTCACTGCTGAAATAACCCCGAGTTACGTTTTGCACCTTCACGGTACGACAAAGGTAAAGCAGAGCAAACTTCTGAGCTGCATGTACTGATAATTAGCACAATCGGTTTCCTTCTTTACTAACCCTGAACTGTCACTCTGGTGTTCTGTGCAAAGGAAAGAAATAAAATATACTTGTTTGTTGGAGCCTCACAGTGCATGGAGATGAACAGCAGTGCTGTTCTCTAGAGGAGCATTCCGTGCACTTTCCTATCCCTCCAGATTAATATCTTCCTAAAAATCTGTGAGCAGTGGTTTGTATCCAGATCTCCAGGGTTTTCAGTGAATTTCATCCCTATCCAAGACAGCTTTCCAGCAGTGTAATGACTGTTTTACCACACACAGACCCTGAGGGAGTGTTGAATTTTGCGTATAGATCCGCAAAAGTGAGTGGAGACTTCTTTTTGCTCTAATCAGGGACTTTTCCTCTTCTTCCTAGTACATTGCTTTTTCTCTTACAGATGCATTCTGCTGCATAGATCTGAGATAAAACCAAGCTTGTGGAACTACTGTTTGTGCATCTCTGCACTAAATTGTAGTAGCAGATCCCTCAGAGCAAAGGCTGCACAGAGGCCCAATATTTTACACTTGCAGGGGGGAAAATAGCCAAGAAAACTTTATTCTGCATTAAATACAGCAGAAAACACTCAGCATCTGGAGTGCCTCATGTGTTAGTGATTAAGATCCCTTATTGTTTAGTTATTTTAAAATACTCCAAGGGATGTATTCTGCCTTTATTTTCCTGCCACCCCCCCAGCTGTATATGACGTACTTAGGGGTTCTATGACTGCAGTGTCTTTGTATTAGGCATCAACTGATGGTAGGCAAGGACCTGTCCTTTCACCTCCTACCCAGTTCTCTTGTCTCCCCATACCTTTTTCTCATTTTTTTATCATGTCATTCTTTGCTCATAAGCTTTTACAAATGGTGCTATCCAAGTGTGCTCCTTCAGGATTAGGGCAACAGATGGAGTGTGGAAATGCCTCTGAAGATGTGGGCATTGTACATAAACCAAAACACTGCCAGGTTCAGGTTCAGGTTCGCTGTGATCCTCCGTATTGATGGAGCGACAAGAATTGTATTTAGGTCGTGGGGTCCAGTTACTCAAGATGTAATGCTCAGCACTGACAAAGCTTCTGCCAGTTAAGGAGGTGTTTTGTCTAGCCCCTGCAAGTAATTTTGGTAGCATTGACCTTCTCTGGTAATGGTTTCCCTTCGCCAGGACCACCTGCCTCTGGTTCCTGCAGCATGAGCAGGACCCACTAGTGAAAACAGGGTTGGGCTTTGTCAAACTGTAGGTACAACATACAGCA
Organism: Actenoides lindsayi; assembly: GCA_025331215.1. NCBI lineage: Eukaryota > Metazoa > Chordata > Aves > Coraciiformes > Alcedinidae > Actenoides > Actenoides lindsayi. The sequence continues at coordinate 102,930 of WTSP01018618.1, forward strand.
CTCGAGTCAATTAAACGAGTAAAAGAAGCTGTAGGATTAATAACTCAGTGGTCCTACCTCTGAGCAAAGACAGTTAACGCAGTACACAAGGCCATAGGGTTCTAGATAAGGATGCCATCTCTCTCCTACGCGATACTTCTTATCTTGGAACACACAGTACGTATCTGAATCTGTAAAACAGTAAAGAATTGAAAGCCTGATGAATGAATGTTCCCATTCTGTACTTACTTAGAAGTGCAGCTTTTTCTGTAGACTCTGTTTGTGGATGGTACATAAAATTTTGTAAAGAACTATTATCTTTTCTTTTCCTGGAGAATCACACAATGGAAATGCCCTTAGTTTCACATGCTGTTGTTTCTCATCTCCCAGACCAGAATAAATGGCATGGCTTCCCATCTTTCCAAAACTGCAGCTCCTGCAATAGCTGACAGAATGGTTTTCATACAGGGGGAGTTTATCCTTCTGCAAAACCACAGCCTAAGATCCTATTTAGGTAAAAAAATTCCACTCTGGTTTTTTTTTCTTTTTACCTCTCTCCTTAGAAGCAAAAGCTGCTGATACTGAGGCTGAAAATTGTAACTACTTCTCAAGGGCAAACTGTCTTTTTTAAGAAGGCCAAAACTCAGCCTGTGCAGGTGGGCAGAGAATTGCAGAGAGCTAGTAATGAGGCTGTAGCAGTCACTAACTCCTAGACTTACTTGGGTAGTTACTCCTCTTTGCCATTCTTTCTGAAACGTGTTAACATCTCCCACGGATGACAGGCTTTGTAGAAACATTCCCTTTGTTTTGTTTGTATTCTTTTCAATTCTTCTCATCAAGTTTTTGACAGTGCTTACACTCTTAATTTTCTCAAAGGATGTATCTAATCCAGTTCATATGAGGTTGTTTTTGGAAGACAACAGAAGACTCTTGGACGAGCTTTACACTAGCTGAAAACTTGATCACAATAGCCTTACACATGGGCCAAAATCCAAATATCCCTCAGATGTTTACAGAGGTCACTAAAATGGAATTAAGCACTCTCTTGAGGCAGGATATGTGAAATAAAACAGATTCTCCAACTGATGTGTTAGGTTCTTTGTGATGCAATGAAACCTGTACAACTTAAGGAAGATGTGCCCCAAAGGTGGGTGTGACCTGATTCTACTAAATGCAGGATTAGGAGGAGGAAGAATGTTAAGTTTTGAACATAGTCCCACGCTTTAGGACTTTCTTGTCTGAAGATCTTTTCTGACCCACACCTGTCAAATAGAAGGGAAATGTCACATTTGGGTGAATGTCACATCTTTGTTTGAAGGCTACTTACGTTTTACTTGTTCTAGTTTACCTCCATCTACGAAAAGGAGACAGAGCACACCAAAAAAGATAAAATGAAAATCTTCCAATATCCACTTTTTTCTCATCTTTATCGGCAAAAGGAAAAGAAAGAGCCTCCAATGTAGAGAATGTTGAGCTGTTGGAAAGAAAAGATTAAATTAATTAAACAAAAATCTTGTAAGGTACTTAAATTCTCTGACATGATTTTTCATCCAGCACACAGAAATCCTAAACAGCCAGAACCAAAAACTCTGTCTGTATCATGGATCTTCATTTCATGGAAACAGCTTTGGCTTCAGGTCATTTCATTTTTGGACAAGGGGCCACATGAAAGCTGAAAACTTTATTACTGGTAATAAAGTCCTTGTTTTATTCCAAAGCAGAGAAATCTGGCAATTAAGCAATCTAAATTCTTAAAGTTCTCTTTCACAAGAAACTAGTTTAGCAGATGTTCTCGCAGAGCAGCTCTTTCGGATGTAGCCTAGGAAATGCAGGCGGCGGTTATAACATCTTCGCTTCCCCGTAACAGCAACCTTGGGCAGACCTGCGCTGCGGAGAGCCGTGCTGAGGGTGAGGGGCTGGCCATGCTGTTGGCAGTGGGAGCTCTCCTCGCTGCATCTAACAGGCTTCCACCACTATTCAGTTCACCCCTCCTCCCCTCAGCCAACTACTATTGTTCTGGGACTGCGTAGAATTCATTTTTCTGGAGTTAACCCTTTCCCTTCTCTCGGTATCTTGAATCAGAAGGGGGGGGAATGACATGTCATCTTCCTTCCTGTACATCTTTCATGTCAAAATCTTGCATGTTGGGCAAAGCTTAGTGTGTTCTTCTCTGTGTGTACAGAGATGGTATTGCACTTGCTGCAGGCGCCGCTCTGCTTAGATTTTTCTGGGCTTTAAAAGGTGGATTATTTTATAATGGAAGAAAAATGAGGGAGAAAATAGTTAACTAAAGTACAATGTATTTATTTTTTATAGCCAACCTAAGATTCTAAATTGAGAAACAGGTGATGCTTTACTGTTAATCTGAATTCATTGCAAAATTATTATCCTCCCAGAGTACACTTGGCATAATTTACAACGTTGGAAAGGTCTGGGTTTGATTTTAAGAGCCTTGATGTGGATTCACAGTTTTACAAAAGTTAAAAAAAGAAAAAGAAGAACAAAAAGCAACAGATATTCACTATTGGACAAATAAACAGTCTGCTTTGTAAACTTATTTGACCTCTTCAGGTTTCATGCAACTAATAGAACTGCACATGAATAGAATGGACAGATAACCAAAGCAGAAGTAATGATTATATATATAATCAAAATTAAGTGGTAGGTAGCTTAGAGAATGTAATTAAACAGTAAGTTAACCAACGCTTAAAATCTTCCTATTAAGACTGTCCCGATCCAGGGTACTGCAACAAAGGGTGGATCATCTGATTTTATCAGAATGGTTTTATTGCCTTTACTTTTTAAGGGCTCTCCACTCTCCCAAACCGCCTCAAGAATTGACATCTTCCTTAACTAATCAAATCTGTGCGACTACTCTGTCTATACCCAGCGAACTCACTCGAAATGCTGCAGATTGCATCTGTAAACATAAAAAATCCCAAACGCTATTTTAAAAGCACACTGCTGATGCAGTAACAACGTGTAACTTTTCCATTTAGTTTGGAAGCTGAGAACAATATTCCAATTTCAGAAGAAAAGTTCAAGTCATTTTTTCCTTTCAAATCACATAGAGCATTTTAAAGCCAGACAACCTTTTAAAAACTTGATTAAAATTAAACCCTCATCACTTAGTCCCAGGACATCATGCATGCATTGAGAACAACAGTAGCACATCCCCGGGACTACCAGAAATGTGAAACTTTCCGTATTTTGGCCTTCTTAGGGGTTGTTGAAGCAAACAATATTTATAAAGAGAGCACAATTCTCCTTTGTGCAGCACTCTACCTGTTAGCTAGATTGGTTAGCTCAAACAGAAAGGCTCAAAATCCATCAATTCTCCATGTCAGGTCTTCAGAAGGAAAAACATTTTAAAACTCGGACTGCTTATGCTCAGAAATGCTGCACGGTAATGTGAAATGGAGGAGTTAATAACAGAAATGGGATGGAGACTTTTGATGTCTTTCTTAATTCTCTTTAATTTCTGTATTGTTGTTACTCCAAATATAAACACATACTTTTCACTATTAGCACACTCCCTTTATTTCCCCAAAGGGCAATGTCCTAAAAATATTCCTGGATTTAAATAATCTCAGTTAGGATTAACCTGTTAATTATTGGTGTGTTTTCTGCGTAGTAGAAACAGTGAAAGTGATCCACTTCTTAAACGAAATCCTCACTGAAATCAGGTATTCGGAGCTGTTTGTAACGCCTCGCTCTCCAAAGAGCGCCGTTTAGGAACCACAAGTGGAGATGTCCAGCCTCGCCACGTTTTATTATTATTACTATTATTACTATTATTATAGAAATGAGAGCATCTGGAGGCCGCTGTGCACTGAGCGGCGTTACCAGCCGCAGCCCGCTACCGCGCAGCGAGCACCGACGTTCTGCCGGCGGGGCCGGGAGCGGGGCCAGCGGGGCCGGGGGGGCTCAGCCCGCCCGGACGGGCCGTCCCCTCCATCGCACGGAGCTGGGGCCGCGGCTGCGGCCTCTCTCCCTGTGGCCGTTACTCCCGCAAGCCTTGCTGCGAGCCTGCGCCTTTACCGTCGGGGATTGTTTTGAAGCAGGCGAGTCTCCAAGTGAGCGGCGGCCAGAGGCTCCTGGCTCTCGCTGCCGTAGGAGAGCAGCCGTCCCCTGGGCGCCGAGCCCGGGGAGCGCCCCGCAGCCCCGCCCGGGGCCGGGAGGGAAGCTGAGGTCGCGGGCTGCCGTCGGCGGAGTCCCGGCCCGAGCCCGGGTCCCCGGCAGCGGAGCCGCAGCGCGCACGCTGGGGCCCGGCCAGGTGCCGGCGGTGGCACCGGGGAGGGGACGGCGGGACGGCGGGCGGTCCTCGCCATCGCGGGCCGAGATCGGCGGGCGGAACGCGGGGCGAGCGTCGGGGACCCCCCGGGGCTGCCCGCGCCGCCGGCACAGCACACGGGCGCAGCTCCGACAGCGGGACTGCGCCTGGCCCGGGGTCCCGCCGAGGAAAGGAAAGCTCACAAACCTGGGGCGGGGCGGGTGGTCGCTCCGCTCGGCCGCGGGCCCTGGAGACTCTGCGAGCAGCGTCTTCGGCCGGGGGAGCAGCGCGGCTCCGTTCGCTCCGCTCAGCTCCGCCGGGGGTCGGGGGGGGCTCCGGCCGGGCGGCTCCGCTCCCTTGTCACGTTGCCATAATCTTCTCCCGGGCTTTCGGGTCTCCCCTTCGCTCCCGCAGTGGCGGCGGTGAGAGGGACAAGCAGGGGACCGACGGGTGCCGCGGTCCCCGGCAGCCCCCGACCTCCGCCTGACGGACGGGAGCGGGTAGGGAGGAATCCGCTAAGCCCGAGCTCCGGGGACGCCGCGAGGCCGGGCGCTCCGGAAGGTCCCGGGCTGGCACACCTGCCACCGCCTCCCGCTCCAGCGGGGAGCGCAGCGAGCCCCCGCGGCCGGAGGATGCTCGGCGGCGGGTCCTGCCCCGCAGCCCCGCCGGCACTGGAGCGGCGGCGGCGGGAGGAGGAGTGGAGGAGCCCGCGGCCCGGCGATCCGCCTCCCGCCCCGGCCCCCTCCTCTCCCGCGCCCCGCTCCTGCCGCCCGGCACGACGGCGTGACTGACACGGCCCGGGGTGGAGTTTGCTCCGCTCTGGGGGGCCGGGGGGAGAGGAAGGCTCTGCAGGGCAGGGGGCTCGGCACCCGCCCTCCGCGCTTCTCTCCCGCGGTGCGGGAACCACCTGCGGAGCGGCAGGACCCGCACCCGGCGGGCGGGACCTTGCTGCGGTGCCTTCAAGCAGAGCTGCGGGCTGGGTGAACGCAGCCCGCTCTGGCCGTAGCTCCCTTCTCGGTAACCGAGTCCCACAGGCAGCTTTCTTGGAGAGGACTCTACTACTCTGAGATGGCCCTTTAATGGGTTTGTCACAGGCGCGGTGCCCTCCGGAGCAGCCCCGATGGAGTTAGCGTCCACTGGGATTTGTCAGACACCCTCTGCTGATACCCTCTGGGCTGATTTATTGTCTTAGAAGGTTTCAAGGTCACATTGAGATTCTGGTGGAACTAAATTAAACCCATGACTCATGACATTATATGCTTGGTCAAACATTCTTTTTCTGTCTTCTTGTAGCCCCTGTAACTAATAAGAAGAGATCAGTGAACCCTTGACAAATGATCTGAGAAAAAGGGTGAGGTATGAAAAGACATCATGTGGAGAAACAAATTACAACCTATTTCCTCTAGTTTGGGACCGGGGTGTTTGGGGAGCACTGCTGGGAGGTCATACACCTCCCAGGCTTGGTAGATACTTTCAGAAGGCTGAAAATTGAGCAGAACTTTCATTTCTCCCATTGTAACTCAGCTGGATGAAATATTGGAAATACTGTGCATGGTAAAACCTTATACTAGCATTAGAAGAGTTGACTTCGAAGGGTTTTGTAGTGTGAATTCATGAGTAACCAGGGCTGTATGTTAGTGAAATGCAACTCTTAATATTAGAAAAAAAAAAGGAAAAGAGCAAGAAGCTGCATTCTGGAGCTAAGCATTTTGAAAACACTGATCCATGCCTACTTCTGTGCCACTCTGCCACTCTTTGCTGTGCACAGGCAGCAATCCGTGTTCCTAACAGAGAGCCATCACTTAAAGCTCTTAGTCCTGAATGGGGTGGCTACTGCCTCAGGCTGATAGCTTTGGAAGAGCCACTGTATGAAAAAGGGATGGGCAAATGGAAGAACAAATGGTAACTCTGAATCAGAAATATGATCGTAATTTGCACCTGAAGGCAGAGGAGCTGAGCTGCACACGCTCTGGTCCTGCAGAGGTACATTCATGCTCATGGAGAGAAGGGCTATGCGTGTACACACATGCTTCTCCGTTGTGGGGCTGTAGTAATGTTGCTTTCAAAGTGCTGGGTTGGATTGTGCAGGCTGAGCCTGTGAGGTAAATCACATACAAATAACCAACCCAGATCTACAGCTGAACGAGTGCGGTTGCATTCTGCAAGGAGCTAGACCCAAAGCCCCCGAGTCTTCCCACTGACACTGACACAGGGTGAAGGGACTTTCCTAGGAGATGCCTTTGGCTACCTGGGAGCCCACTGGCCATGGGAATAGTAATTTTACCCTAGTACCACCTCACCAGTGCCACTGATCTAGTCTTGAAAACTGAGTTCAGACACCACGAGGAAATGTAGAAGTGAAGCGTAGAAAACCAAAGGTAAATGAAGTCAAATGAAATAAAGATCATACTGTGAATGGAAAGGAGTTTGTTACTGGAACGGTCCAGCAAGATGTGGTCGATTGTGTACATCCCTTGACAGCTCTAAATTTAAACTAGATTGCATCATCAGGGATGCTTCCTGGATTTATTCAGTGCAGCAGTTACCAGTGAAGCCCTGCACTTTTGTCCTGCTGTCCTTAGAGGAGCCTGAAGTTGTGCTGGGGGCTCCGCTGGTGGGAGTTTTTGGAAGAAAAGGGGCATTGCGTGGGCTGTCCCAGCTCCAGTAGAATGGTTTGATTTTCTGAATTCCAGTGTTACTACAGTCGGACAAAGGCTGGATTCTCCATGCAGGTGTCTAATCTGCAAGGTTTTTGTTCTGTTGTTGAGGTCATTGATTAGAAGCTGTATTCTCTTTATGGGTAACAGTGGCCAGAGTAAACATACCTATGGTGTCTTTTTCAGAAGACTTCAAGCATCCTGGGGAGTGTATCTGTTTCCTTCAGTGTTACTTAAAACCACTTACACGATTTGTAATTTGGTCTAGAAAAGAAAATAATTTGCAAATCTTTTTCAGTAGGAATCCACTGGTCTTTGTAGGCAGACTTGATAGTTTAGTTTTATAGCATCTACGCAACTTTGGTAGGTGCAGCTTTGGGCCTAGGCAGAGCCCAGTTTTCCTGTGTAGATGTCCTCTAGAACAGCACGCCCAACACAGCTACCTGCCCACCTCTCTAGAGTAGCTAGAGAGCAGTCATCCCATGGATTTCCTTCTCTGTGCTGATACAAAGTCCAGTGTGTGCAGATGAAGACAACAGTAATGGCTGCAGTGCTCTTTACGCATAGTCAGTGGAGTAGTAATGAGAAACGAAGTTTTTTGTATAGGCTCTGTGACCTGAATTCTCTTGCAGAAAGATTCTTTGAAAAGAAATTCCTTATTTGTCCTGAAGAATACCTTGGGAAAGTTGGCATCTCTAGAGATGCTATCACTTTCCACTGCATTCTGTAAGGCTATTTCAGAAGCTGATGGTATGTGACAGTCTCTGGAGATAGTAATTCAGGTGTAAGACCTTTGCTGAACGTAGAGATATATAAAATGCAGCCCTTTTCCTGCTTTTTGTCAGATTATCTTGTAGAGAGTTGGCTGAAAGAGCCGTTCTCTCAAGTGAGGACCTGGGACTCACTGAGTGGGCATTATGATGGCAACCCAGACTTCCAAGGGAAAGGGGCCCTAGTCTTACTCCCAGTCATAGAATCATAGACTCACAGAACGGTCCAGGTTGAAAGGGACCTTTAAAGGCCATCTGATCCAACCCCCCTGCAGTGAGCAGGGACATCTGCAACTAGAGAGCCTCTGCTAGCCTCACCTGCAATGATGCCAGGGATGGGGCATCGAGCACCTCTCTGGGTGATGTGTTCCAGTGTTTCATCACCCTCAGTGTAAAAAATTTCTTCCTTAGATCTAGTTTAAGTCTACACTCTCTCAGTTTAAAACCATCACCCCATGTCCTGTCACAACAGGCCCTACAAAAAAGTCTGTCCCCATGTTTCTTATAGGCCCCTTGACGTACTGGAAAGACCACAAGAAGGTCTCCCCAGAGCCTTCTCTTCCCCAGGCCAAACAAGCCCAGCTCTCTCAGCCTGGCCTCCCAGCAGAGGGCTTCAGCCTTTAGATCATTTTTGTGGCCTCCTCTGGACCTGCCCCAACAGGTCCATGTCTCTCCTGTGCTGAGAATTCCAGGGTTGGACCCAGCACTGCAGGTGGGCTCTCACCAGAGTGGAGTAGAGAGGCAGAATCCCCTCTCTTGACCTACTGGTCAGTCCTGATCCTGCTGCCCAAGCTGTGCTCTTTATCTGTTGCTGGGATGTACCCGAGGGCTTGCGAGTGACGGTGCAGTTTAGAATTGTCAGACTCTGATTCTTTCTTGGTCGTGTACAAAGCATGCCACTGTTTCTTGTCATACAGCTTCACCTGACGCAGTGTTGCAGCAAGTGCTATGGTTGCTGGGTCACAGGCTAACGTCAGACATGCTGGGCATTGTGCAGGAGTGGAATGTTCACGGGTGGCCTCTTGGTGAGTGACCTTTGCTGAGCTTGCCAGCGCCTGTGGATCCTGGCAGTGCTGCATCCATGCTCCTCTCCCAGCTCTCCGAAGCATCACAGAGCAGTGAGTGCAGTTAAAAGCTTGTACGTTTTGTGTCTCACCATAGCCCTTGAGGGTGGGGCTTTCTCTCGCAGCTAATGCCACCCCACAGCAAGGAGTCTGTCCTCCTGCCCCTCGACTGCAGCATCCCTGTGAGTTAGTGAACACCTTGCTCTGCACGCTCGCTCGGCGGTGGGCTCTTCCCACAGCAGCTGAAGTTCAGGGCTGCTGCACACGTGTGACACACAGAACTCCAGAGAAGCATCAAACACACAGTTGTTACCCTGCGTGCTGCCAGGCAGAACCTACTGCCTGACTCTACTCTGCGTGCTGGTGTCTGGAGAGGAAAGAATTGCTCCCGACAGCAGGCGTTAGAAATTCAAGGACGCTCAAAGTTTTTAAGAGCACAGAGATTTAGCCATGTAATTCTCATTAATGATAATGGAAGTTAAGCAGCTAATAAACTGTGACACTGGCAGTAGAAGTCCATCTCCTTGTGCTGTGCCTCGCAGAGACTGAGCAACGCGTAGGTATCCTGCTATTATTTCTCAGTTCTTGAGAGGGAAGAAAAAAAAACAGGCTGCAAGGTTTTGTGCCAATGCTAACATGTTTATACACCATGTGGAGATTTCTTAATTGGAACAGACGCTGAGCTCTGAGAGATGTTAGACACATGACACAACTTCCATTTATCTCCCTGCCTTTTTTTTTTCCTTTGCTTTCAAGAAAAAAAATATTATCTATGGTCCCTTTTTCACTTCTGAAAAAGTACGAAAGGAAGTTCTGAAACTAATGAATTCATTTGTTTTTTGCATGCCTATAAATTCAGTGGAGCCCTTTGGAAAATGTATCTTAAGATGCTAAAAATTATTCCCAGGATTTTATAAAAATCTCTAAATTACTTTTTGTGGTTTGGAGCAGCTCTCCCAACTATCATACTGGGAATACAATCTGGATGTTCATCAAGCAGTCTTCACACACACTGCTGAACAAAAAGGGCTTCAGATGTGCATGATTTTGTGATTATGGCATAGGATGGTCATGAGCATTCTCCACCCTCCTGTTCATTCTGCAGCACTGACTTCATTCGTGGTGGGGTTTCAGTCCTCTAGCACTAGAAATTAATTTACTTATTTAGCAGTGAGACAGATGGATGTGTGAATCGGAGGTTTCAGTGCAGTTTGCTAGACAACACCACCACCACTCCATAAAATGTCAGATTGCAGCCCGGTTCCTCGTTACCTTGATGCAGACATATTCAGCTGAGGCTGAAGGGTAGCTGAAAATCTTTCATTACTCTGTCAAAAACTGCAAATAAAATACGTGTCGCTGAATTTCACTTCCAAACACACAGGTGAGAAGAGAGTCGTGAGAGCTGCCAGTAGCAAACGTGAAAATGGGGGAGAAGGGAACCACACAATTTTTAATTCCATCCTAGAGCAAATGACACTTCACTAGGTGGGGTGTTGGGAATGCCAATGCATAGGTATAGAATATATATGTATGCTCTCAGAGGGGAGGCCCTCCTGAATTTTGCATTGATTTTAAAGTGCTCATCTGCAGCGGTTTCTAATCTAATCTAATCTAATCTAATCTAATCTAATCTAATCTAATCTAATCTAATCTAATCTAATCTAATCTATTCCAGCTATTTATAAGATACCTATCAGCAGCACAGCCTGTGTGCAGCTATAATATTACAATGCTCTCTCCTACCTGTAATGTAAAAGAAAGTCTGCAAGACAATTTGTAGGAATACAGAGTGTTTGGGATGTTGATGAGCTCGCTGTATGAGCTTCACCGTGGTGGGTCAGAACACCAGCGTGCAGTGGTTTACTGACGGTGAAATAGTAATGAAGTGTCATTGGATATGCAGAAACAATTATTACTCAAACTTGCAAAAGAGCCCAAGGAATCTACACAAACTACAATGGAATTGTGAAAGGGCTGATCTTTGTGACATTCCCAGAAAGTTCTCTTGTCTGCCCTGTCTTTCCTTGTACCTTCTCAGCCAAATAGTTGCACTCCCAACTCAGAAATTCTTGGCCAGGTCCATCTTACTGTCAGCAGTGCTTTGCAACCTCTGACAGAAATCACCGATTGCTAACTTAGCACCTTTCTGTGTTAATCCACCTAATTTATGGTTTAAAAAAAAATTAAATTATTTAGCCATGCCAGATTTGGCTTTTTGTCTTTGTCTTGTATTAATAGTGGTAATTAATTTATTTTGTATTATTTCATCTTGTATTGAGATGTGATGGGTGTTGGAGGCATAACATCAATAAAGTAGTTGAAAATAGAGCTCTAAATCCCTAGTTGATGCCACGTATCTGAGGAAGCTGAAGAGGGCATTTTTTTTCCTTGAGAGGAGCTTCACCTTCATTGTTTTTTCAGTACCATACATTCTTGAAAACAGCAGAAGGTGGTTGTAGTTCACATAAAACCAGCAGACTCTCTTCCCTGCCATTGGAATTGTTGGCTAGAATCATGCTTGGTAGAATTTTGCAGGAGCTGAAAAGAGTTACAGTGATTTGCTCTCGCTGAGGACGTAGCTCTGCATGAGAAAAGCAGTACCAAGTCTCACAGATTGATCGCACCCTGATAAAGATCCAGTTACTGAGGCATTTCTTTACAGCTGAGATCCACCAGATAAACCCAGTCAGTCCTGTCTTCCGAGGTGTGACAGAAGGAGTCGAGGCAGACTGAGTGAGGCTCCAGTTGCAATTCAAATATACTTTTATAAACCTGTGATTAGCGCTGCTAATCTGGCCTTGGTGAGCCAAAGACAATAACAACGAGGTTCCCGAACACCTCGCCTATTATGTAATTCTTTTGCTGGTGTGAGAGTGCTTTTGAAACTCATTAGTAAAACTAAACTTGCCAAATGAGCCTTCTCTAGGGAGAACAAAGTCAAACATGTGCCAGCGTGGAGCCAGAGCCTGCCAGGGGCTGAACCCTCACGAATCCCTCTGCTACCAGGGAGAGCTGAGGACGCAAAGCCCTTCATGTAACTGAGCCCAGTAGTAAAATGAACTAATAGCTGTGGACCCGTCCTTCACACTGACAGCAATATTGGGTTTTAACTTGGAACAGACCCTAGTGCATTGAGTTGCACTAAACCATGATGCCAGCCTGCTTGATAGTGACTGCACATTGTTGTCCTCTCTCTCCAGCACCCAGCTGACCAGTTAGGCCAGACTAGGGGACCACAGGTTTCTTTTGTCTAGTTCATAAAGCCAGTCTGGAACGTTCCTTCACTGGGAGATGGTGATTCGTTCACATGAACAAAATTGGTGGAGAGGTAAAAAATAGCCAAGCTGTGTCAGAAGTCACAATAAATTTTCAGCAGATGATGGGAACAGTAGAAATTTCTAGGAGGATACTGGAGGAATTAGAAATGGCTCTTTGAGAATAACTACCTACAGAAAATAATTTAATATAAGGAAAGGGGGGGGGGTGGAATTTCCTTTCGTTATCAAAAACATCAGTCTAAAACACATGGAGAATAAAAAACAGTGAAGACACTGTTGCTAAGTGGGCTGGCTTTTTAAGTATTAATGGAACCTCACAGAACAAGAGTTTCTTTTATGCTTTTTATCCCAGCTCCCCGCTTGCAAGGTTCTTGTGTGAACATGCAGCAGTTTCCAAGGCTGTGAAATTATCAGACCTGGACCGATGCCAGTACAAACCAATTTATTGGGGTCCAGCAATTAACTAAAACCTAGAAAGCTTGATTAATTGTGGCACTGCTCAGCAGGGAACATTGAGAAAAAAAAAAATCAGACTAAACTCGATGCAGTGTCTCTGTTCCATATACCAATTTACACTGTATGCAGAGAAAAGTTTCCTCTCTGCAAATGCCCTTAATATATTGTTTTGCACCACGTACAAAGAATAATTACAATGCCACTTGAGAAAATGCTAGTTGATGGCTCTCTGGATAATCTTTTCATAACACCTCTTATCCTGTTATGTTTTTTTTTTGACGTGGATTTCATATCTTATTGTAATCCAAACAAAGGGATATATTATTTTAAAACATTGTTTTGTTAAGCTTGTCTCTGGAGGGACATCTTGAGAATCCAGTACTGCTTTGTTTCTTTATATTTCCTCCAACATTGATGTTTGCAAGAAAGGTGAGGGTTTGGTAGCTGTTCAGAATTATTTAGGGAAAAAAAGCAAACAATAAAGTTGAGCTGAGAACCAATTTACCAGGGTAGAACATGTTGACTGAAATGAAATCCTGTAGTCTGAGGAGACAGGCAGGAACTTAAACAATTGAGATGTTTAAAAGCTGAATTAGAAATGTCTTAAATGTTATGAGATGTAATTACAAGGTGTAATTAAGGTGTTGTCTGATTTCATTATGACGGTGTTAACGAAGAGTGGCCACATTGGTGGTTTTGTTGCAGGGCTTGTCACAAAACCCTATGCATAAAGCAAAATGTAAAAAATCTCATTTCTAGTTGCCTCAGTGGTACATTAATCACTTATAGTGCAGATTACTGAGAAGAAAGTAAATATTCCAATGCAACGTAACGCACTGCTGCAGTGTATTGTGATGGGTAGCACAAAACACTGGACCTAGCCCTTCATCTTAGTTCCTCTTACATCAAAATAATTCATTGGCTAGTAATGGAAAAAAAAAGCTGCCTGGGGATAAAACAGTAGTGACAAGAGAACAGTCACCCCTGCCCAACGAAGGGGAAAGGAAAGATACATGCAAATGTTTTTACCTTTTCAACATCATTTTGTATCCTGATCTGCGTCCAGCTGCGACACTGTCACATTCTCAGATTTAGAGAGTGCAACCCACAGACAGTGCTAAATCACATTAGGCAGGGGTGATAATAGAGCCTGTGCACGCATAACATCCAGGCGGGACATTAGCTGGGGCTGGAGGGTGATTTGGGGCATTCAATGAGGTAGGAAGGGCTGTCTCCTCCGATTTCACTGTATTTATTGGGGATTTAATAGATTTTTTTAAAGATATTTGCAGTGGAAATCAGTTTGTCGGAGGTCATCTAATTGAATCTACAGCCCTGGCAACCCTTCACAAAGGCTGCCAGAAATGACCACGTTGCTAATGTTTAACTGTGAATACCCAGCAGGGGTCCTCCCCAGGGCTGAATACAGTCAATTATGTTATTTTTCTAAATATTAGTGACTCAGCTGTCTCTGCTTGTGAAGAGTTGCCAGGGTCACAGATACAATCAGACGGATCCTCCCCCCACCCCGCTTCACTTCGAAGAGATGGGGAGAATCTTCTCAACCTCAGCTGGAAGAAAGCTGAAGCGGAGGAAAGGGTTCTCACCAGGCTGGGCTTCTTCTCCAGAGTGGCTGTGTCCAGTCCCATGGCTTTGCAGGGTTCTGGGGGCCAGGCAGGGCAATGTGTAGCTGCCTGGGGGGAGCACTGGCGTGTGCAGGCAGCCTCACTGAGGTCTGTGAAATAAATACACAGTTCAGCTCAACAGGAACTAGGGCTGAGATCTGACAAGACATAGGTGCCAGTGGCTTGTGCCTCCCCTTCAATACTTTTTTGTTCTTTCTGTCTTCTACTCTCCCCTCCCATCCCTCATCGTGGTCCAAATCTCTCTGAAATGAATGTTTTTATGTACCACAACAGTTCAGTTTTCCTCTGTCAGTGATGAGCACTCTGTAGTGGTGGCTGTGGAGAGCTCAGCAGAAGCAGATTCTGAGCAACATCCACTGTCCAGTGTGCTCTCCAGCTGAGGCTCCAGCAGCCCCACTCCTTTGCGCTCCACGCAGAGCTCTGCGAGGATTTCAGGTTTTGATTGCAGCTTCCTTAGTTTTTGCCACAAAGGCTGTTTTCCAAAGCCCAGCCTTTTCCAGCAACAGCTTCCCTACCCCTGTGCTCCACAGCCCAGCTCTTCTTATCTGATCAACAGCTTTTGGCAGAAGGGAGAAGTCCTTCTAGAGCACTTGAGTGCCAGTGCATCGTTTTGGCCCAAGTTTGCGGTATTGCTGTGGACTTGGCAAAGTTTATTTATTTACTGCTGTTAAATTTTATCCAACTTTAGGAATATTATGTGGATGTGGCCAATCGCCAACTAGTCTGAAACCATTGCAAATACTTTGCCAGCATGTGTCCAAGTATAATCCAATTTTGATGTTTTTAATGCTGATACAATTTCCCTATAAGTACCTTCAGGCATGGCATCTGAACTGCCCTGGACAGGAGTTCAGCAACCAGCTGTATGGAGCCCAGCTCCTAGGAGGTGAGAGCTTGATTCCTTCAGGTCTCTGCCTCTCCTAGAGCTAGAAAGCCTAGGCTGGGTCTCTAGTGACCGCTGATGTTGCATCTCTGACTTGTTGAACACATACAGTATTTGGTTTGTGAGTGAGGATCTTGGTGTTTCCATAGAATGAGCAGTGAATCAGGAGTCATGAAATGTCTTCTCTCTTTGGCATCAGTACCCTTCAGACCAGGATCCCAGCGTTCCAGGTAGCTTAGGAATACAGTAGCAGATAAAATTGCAGTGAAAGCAGAACTGAAATTTCGAATGCTTCAGTACTGCAGAGAACTTGACTTTGAAGAACTGGACGTTATCAAAAGGGTACCTTTGTAGCTTGTTCTTGCTATAAAAACAGGGAGGAAACCAAGCCACCTTATGTTAAAGCTGGAGTTTCCCCTGGCTGGAGCTTCCCTAGGGAGAAAGAAAACAACCCAGCCAGGGAGAGGAGGCTCACTGTGTTTGGACAGCCTGTCCTCTTCTGATCTGCATGTGCCTCTCAGGAGGAGGAATTCCCTAGGAAGGTTTTGATGTCTGGCTAATTCCCAAGGCCGACGTCTCCCTCCTGTAGGACGACATGGTTTGGGGCAGCACTCTAAACCCAGGAGGAGATGAAATGGTTTCCTCAGTGTTTGCAGTTTTAGACTCTTTGCCTTCTTCCCAGATTGTTGTCGTGATGGGCAAATACAGAGTGTAAAACTCTGTGCTCAGGCAGGACAGCAGGACTCCATCCTGGAAGACTGGAATCTGGATGTAACTGATGTTGCAGAGTTATGTGTGACCTATTTTGGTCACAGCCAGGATCAGGTCAGCAGCATCCTATCTTGCACTCCATCTCATCCAAGCATTCATCAGTGGGAACTGGTGTAAATTACGATGTCCATTGCTGTAAGCAACTGCCACCCACCCCTCAAAGAGAGAAGGGAAGATATTTCTACCTTCTGTTTGGGCAAATACACCTTATTTTTCTGTTGACACTGGCACCTGTTACTGTTCCAAAACTCCCTGGTTTACTGCTCATTTTTTCTATAACATTCAATAACTTAAACTGTTAGCAGAATTGCATCAATAACAAAAGTGATTCACCAGTCAGCATGTTCATCTTGCTTTGTGAGGGGAGAGTTCCCTACCGATTCTGTCTCCAGAGAGCTCCACCCTCTTCTGGGCATTCAGAACTGCAAATATTATACCAGTGATTGATCGTGAGACATTTTGCAGGCTAAATTTATGGCTAGTGGAAGCGGGCAGGAAAATCTTACTTCAGTTTACTTGAACTTACTAACAATTAATTTCTTTTTGGTTGTTCCATGCCACAGTTTTTGACTAACTGACAGAACTGCTTTAAGGAATGCTTACCAGTATCTGACTGCGTGATATCAGTACAAGAAAATTACAGTCTGGCAGTGCAGTGAAAGCAAAATGATTACTGTGTAGCATCCTTTAAAATCCCTTCCATTTGGATCCAGCCACGGTATGAAGAGGGAGAAGAGAGCAGGAGTTCCAGCAGCTCAGGGTTAAATGTATGTGCCCCATCTGATGACCCAGAGCTCTGCTGACAGATACCTTGGCTCAGATGATGATTTCATGGCTGGCACTGCTGTTACACTGCACTCTCTTATCTGAGGGCACTTGTGTACTTTGGGGTTATCTTTTTTAGAAATGGAGAAACTGAAACACAGTCAGAGAGGCTTTGTGTGGAGGTACCCATCAGGCTCAGAGTACAATTACAATAGACCCTGTCTCCTGAGTTTTGGCTTGGTGTACTACCAGCTGAGTGAGATTTCTACTCAACAAACATGCTTTTTCATGTATTTATGTATTCTTCTAGGTATTTCAGGTCTCAGGAGGATCCCAATCACCCACTTCCTCTGTTAAGAAATGGGAGAGTGACGTATGAGGTTGCAGCCTTATTTATTCTTCTACCATGACCCTTTAAAAAAGAGAGGAGAAGAATTTGATATTATTAAAAAAACCCAAAAAAACCCAAAACCCACCCAAATACAACCCACCACCCCACACCCAGAAAAAAGAAATGCGAATAATACTTTGACAAAAAATACACACTAACCTTTGTCAGCGCTCTACATCTCCTACTA
>WTSP01018620.1:0-12669 GCA_025331215.1 Actenoides lindsayi
TGCCGAGCCTGACACTTTGCTTCAGCAGGCCTTTCCCTTAAAGATACATGACCCTTGTTTTCTAGCCATTCCCAACAATATCTCAGGCTGAATTCAACACCAGATAGGAACCATATTCAGTAGCTGGATTCTTGAAGTGGATTCAGGAACACACAGATCAGTATTGAAGTCAGAACAGAGTCTTCCTTGGATGCCAGCCATTGAAGAAGACAGCATGACCCTTGTAAAACCTTGGGGGGGGGAGGGGGGTGTACCTGCCTTGGCAGGGGGCATACTTGCTTTGGCAGGGTGGTTGGACTAGATGATCTCCAGAGGTCCCTATAATTCTGATTCTGTGATCCCTCAGCTTTATACTGCTTATGTTGTACGATGGAATGAGAGATGGAATCCCTCATTGGTCAGTTTGGGGTCACCTGTCCTGTCCACTCCTCCTTTTGCTTTCTGCACCCCACAGTGTGGTACACAAGATGTGACAGTGACCTTGGTCAATATACCAATCCTTGGTAGTAACTGGAAACATGAAGTGTTACTACTGCTAGAAGCAGACACTGTGTAAATTGACCGTTGACATCAGACAGTGCAGTTACTTAGAAGAGACTGAGCTGAAAAGTAAAGTCGCTGAACAGAAGTTCAGTGTTAGTTCAGTGTTAGTTCTGTTCTAACTTAAACTAAGACAAAAACTTAAAGCTCCTTTTCTGATGGATAGGGTTCAGCTTGTTACAAGCTTTGCCTACAGTCATGCAAACATGATGAGAAACTTAGACCAGACAGTGCTGTTGTCAAGACTGCAAACTGTCACTTCATACCTGGCTAGATTTTGGAGATGTGAGCTAGAGCAACATAGCTTTCATGAAGTTCAACAAGAAAAAATTCAGAGCCTGCATTTGGGACAGAACAAGCTCCTGAGCGAGGACAGGCTGGGAACTGGATGGGAAGCAGCTCTGGAGGGAACGTGCCTCCCAGTGTTAAACAAGTAGAACGTGAACCAGCAGTGCACCCTCACAGTGATAAAAGCCAACTGCATACTGGGAGGTGAATCATTGTGTGTACAAGGAAAGGCTGTGAGAGTAGGCTTTGTCCAAAGTGGCAAAAAAAAAATAAATTGAGGGAGATCTAACTGCATCTTCCACTTCAAAAAGGGCATGACAAATAAAAAGCAATGCCCTTCTCAGAGAAGCCAAGAGGCACTTCTACAACACAGGAAACTCTGATGGGCTAGGAAGAAATAATTCTTCCCCTGAGCAGTGACACAGCCATGGGATGTGGCCCTGAGAGGTGGTAGAGTCTCCATCAACTGGGATCTTTAACTCTTATCTGGCTCTGAGCTGCTCAATCTTTCTGGGACGGTGGATTTGCTTAAAGCAGGGACTTGGACAGAGACCTTCAGAAGTCCTTTCCCACTTAAATCTATCCATGATTGTATGGATTTTTTTTCACCCTATCTTCTTGACTTCTAGTTGCCGCTTTCCTTTTCTGACAATGTGTCTGAAATTTTTCAGGTGAAAAAAGGCAATCTTCTGAATACAGAATTGCATGTCTACACACCATCTTCAGAAGGAGTTTTCACTTATCTTTTCATTTGTCTATGCACAAGAGAAGACAACATTTATTCCCGTTACTTGTTTATTCCACTCCTTCTCTGTCATTTCCACTGTCACTCCTTGTCAGTCCAGCCCACACCAGGACTGGAAAATGGAGCTGGAAAATGAGCACAAGATTGTCTTTCATGTACCCAGTCTTCCAAATATTTTTCAGTGAAGATATTTGTAAAGAGCTACAGTCTCACTGTTTATACTGCACTCATAACTATGTTAAAGACAAAGAAAACTGCCCCAGACAGAACTTTTCAGAGCTTTAAGCAACAGTTGTATTTATGGTCTTTAATGATAGTTATTACAGGCAATGTCTTACACTCAAACCATTTCAGAGAGTAATATGCTCTCCATTTTTGTTCCTGGTATCTTAAATAGTTCATGTGTATTTATTGGCTAAGAATTACAAAAACCTTTTTTTAAAAATCTCTTATTTACATTCTAATTACACATTTTAATAGGTATGAAATAGTTCCATTGTGTCTCTCCTGCTGCAGGATCTTGAACAAATACCTTCTCTCACCCAGTCTCCTGTTACAGAGCTTCTTCTGTGCCCAGAATCAGACATCCTTTCCTCCTTGTATCTCCTTTTTACTGTCTTACTGGTCTCATACATGCTTTGTAGTGAACAGCTAGGAGTGACCAAGCTGGCCAAGACAAACTAGCCATCACAGCTTTCTTAGTTACATCTAAAATTCTCCATTCCTTGAGATAAATGTGCATTTCCCCCTGTCGTATTTCTGGCTTCCATATAGAAATACCTTTTGGCTCCAGGCAGGGAGAGGTCCTTCATACAAAAAGCTATGTTGTGCCATGAACTGTGAGGTCCTGAACATTACACCAGAGGCTGTCTGGGAGTTGTTAATTGTGCTGGCCTTGGCAACCATAAACTTGACAGTCTAATTACAAAGGGCATGTCCTGACAGTAGTTAAGTATCCCTAACCTAGTTGAAGGCAGGGGTCTCTGGAAGGTCACTGGCTCCAGTGTAATGTTACACATGGCTCTTCAAAACAGATGAGACCATTTGTGCTCCCAGTGTCAGGGCATAGCCTTGCTGTGGGACTTCTGACTTAGTTCCAGTGGATACAGGAGTTTATGCTAAAGAATAGATCTTTGAGAAAAAAAAAAATCATTGATTGGTAGCTGCATGTTTGTAAAATGCATCTTTTTCTATCTGTAGCAGCATGTGCTCCTAAGAAGCATATGTGCTATAAGAAATGGTTGTATAGTGAAACCTTCCATCTGTGGCTAAATACAGAAATTTCTCTACTCAGTCCCAGGGGCTATTAATAACTAAAGGCACTACCCCTGATCTCTGCATCCAAAACTGCGGTGTTAAAAATACCCAAGAGAAATGAATGTCAAAGTACATGTTTTATGTAAAACCTCAACATTTTTGAGTTGTTATTGGAAGCAAACTTGAGCTCTCAGCCTTTGGAGGCCTACACATCTTGTTTGGTGTGTTCCTTTAAAAGCAACAAACGCAGAGTATGGTGAACCCTCTGTGTGCTGTGCTGCTAACATGAAGTTACATATCCTTCCTTTAGTTCTCATGAAGATTAACATAATCTTCTCCTGCCTGAAGATAAACAACCAACCCTGGCTTTCAAAAGGTTCTATGTTCCAGTTGGCTTTATTATTCCCTGTGGTTGGTACTATCACTAATGACTTTTATTATGTGGAAGAGTGCTTGTTTCATGACAATTAGTTTCTTGTCTTAATATTGCAAAAGATGTACTGCCAGAAAACTTTACAGATTTCTTTCCAAAAGATGACAGTTGCACAGGGAAATTATTCACTTCAGCAAGATTTATAAAGGTCTTCAGAGCTGTATTCTTCAGTGGTACAAATTACAACAAAAAGCATGGCAAACAAGCAGGACAACGAGCAATCACAGGAACATTAGATGCACTTATGGACATGCATACACTTTTAAATGCCCACTTCAGAGTGTGATAGGATATTCAGCAATTTCTGGGCAGAGCTGCTGGAAGTATGGAGTTATCACTAAGCCAACAAGCCATCTGTTCCACTGTTCAAGCCAGAGAAGAAAAGGTACATTATATTTGGAACCCTACAACAAATGTGATACCCTTTTAATCATTTCATCTGCATTTTGGATCTGAGAGGTCATGCTGGTATTCCTCAGATGATGGAATGACTTGAGATATTTAAGAAACATTTTTTTAGCCCAAAGTCCATAAATATTGAATGGTCTGTTCATGGGGCCAGTCTGTAAGAGATGAAATCTTGAGTTTAATAGGAAGAACAAGTAAATAGCTGCATGCTTCCTTTTTTTTCTGACACCTTCTAAATCATTGTAACTGCTGACTTTGGTGTTGAGCAGTTTGCACTTGTTTCAGTCATAATCTGTTGTGAGTAAAAGTTAATTTGAGGTGACTCACAAGGAGGCAAATCTATTCCTTGCATGTGCAAACCCCTTAAAACTCATCTACAAATGCATCCTATATCTCAATGCACTTGTGAAGAGAATCCAAAGCAGCACAGCCTGCTTATTCAGACACCTTTGCAGACCTGTGAGCTACGAAAGGATCTGTGGAGGATCAATTTGGTAACAAGCAATAGGGACACAATATTGAGTCCCAAGGATTCGCAAGAGGGCTGTGTCTACAGATAGCACTGAGATTTTCAGAGGACAGAAAAAAACATGATAGTCATCAAAGACAATGCACGGTCAGATCTCAGGAGAGGATATTTAACTACACAGTGGTTTTATATAAAGCACTGCAGTGTTCATTTATGTAAAACAACAGTGAGGCAAGTCTGTAGAACAAAGTTTGGGAGTAAGCTGCATAAAGCTACTTTAAAAACAAGCATTATACTGGGAAATTAGTGATGTAAATGTCAGATTCAGTTGCCTTAATTTCAAGGAAGGAACCTTCTGTGAAATACCCACTGCTCTCCTTTATGGGGGCATACTTAAGCTCACTAAAGCTCTCTTATGAAGATGATTCATGACAAATAAAAGTCAGGTAGGAATGAAGGTGCATACAGATATATTTGTTGAATAATCCTTTAATCAGAAAGCATAGTTAATGGAGAGTAATATATTATGGCCCTGAATCAACATGGTACCCAACTGTACTCATTGTAGATGTGTTTAGGGACATGGTTTAATGGTTTCCTGGCAGTTGCTGGATTAATGATTGGGCTTGATGACCTTAAAGGTGTCTTCCAACCAAAACAATTCTATGATTCTATGATTTTATGCCCAAGCATATGAGCAGATCCAGTAACATTACTCCTACGTTTGCTGGTCTGCAATGGCAGGATCACAGAAGGGGTACAGTGATCTGAGAAGCCTGAGCCTTGGAGGGTCCTTCTGGAGCATGTTTGACCAATGATAAGAAGTATAAGATGGAAGGAAAGGAGGCTGTGTGCTTTTCCTTCCTGAAATCTAAAATCAAAATAATCAATCAATCATATCAAGTATCTACTGGCATTAGATGGAATGTTGATAGCCATTTTAATAACATAACTCCTTATTAAAAAATTACCACAGATGGTTTTGACACACAATGTCTGTCAGTGAATGGAACACAGATGTAGTGTTGTTTTTTCTCTCTAGAATACCAAGGCAAATAAGTGATTTTTCAAAATGTCTTTTTTGGTGTGTGTGTCTTAAATAAAAAGCCAAAGGATTTCATCACAAAAATAAAAAAAAAAAAAAAATAAATAAAAAAAAAAAAATAAAAAAAAAGAAGTGAGATGCTTCTGGGACTCTAAGTTTGTTACTTGTGTCACCTCTTCAACTGGTAATCTGCGTTTTTCATCTGGACTGCATCTGCCACATGATCTCTCCTCTTAGTGTCCTGAACTGTGGTCTGTTAAAACAGTGCAGAGTCTGTTAAAACTCCTTAATAATCTGGACAAAAAAACCTTCTGAGCAGGAATTGCACCTGCCATTATTCAAAGAATAATGAAACTGTCTCCAGAATGAGGATAATATGTAGAAAAATGTGGTTTGGGTTTTGGTTCTTTTTCAGTTATAAGGCCTGTACCACTGGTAGGAAATTAAGTGCTTGATACAGATGTCATTATTGATAGGCTTATACAAGCAAGAGGGACATGAAGGCACAGATTTGGAAAACAGCACAATTCTTTCTCTTGCAGTAGCTTTCTGAAAAGGAAAGAACAATATAGGGGAAAAATAAGTACTTGGATAAAGAACCTCCTAATGCACCACACAAGACATCACTGGGGAAAACTTACTCAACACAGACTGAGAACTGAAGCCTTGTCCGCCATGAAGAAACCAAGTAACATGCAAAACTAGGAGTGGAAAAAAAGCCCATACCACCTCACTGTGGAGATGCATGTGCTGCTCCAGGAGGAATGGTTTGGAAGTGATGTGAGCATTTAAGACGGGCATACAGCAGAGTGTCAAACAACTGCAGGTCTCCCTGCAGCAGAGTGTGACAGTGTGCACGATGTGGGTCATATTATGCACATATAGCTGAATGGATGGACCAAATACTTCTCTGCCTGTTTTGCCCCCAGCTGCAATTATAGCTGTTTCAGACACTACCCAGAAAGATTAGGCACTCACAAATTCTTCTGGATGCTACAGTCTTCATTTATTATGAGCTCCTTACCTACCATTCTGATGATGCAATCACTCTGTTCTGCCACTTACATTCCTAGTTACCTTTCAGAGAATACCTGCATGGTTAAGGATATATTCTCTGTGATCAAGGTTATGAATTCAGGGTGTGAAGGTAATGAACAAAATACCACAGCGTGGAGACATTCTCACAACACTGACTGCCAGCATAAAGTGCAATATGATGACTGTTGGGGAGGCACATCTAACACTGCCTTTACAGAATAATTATTGCTGTCTTTCATGTGCCTCTTCAAATGTCATCTGACCTTTCTTGGGCATTTTTTTTTTCAACATTTACCTCCATGACATGCCTGCTGTTCCTTGCTGGTGAGACAGAACAAACATTCAGAATTGGGAATTGCTCAGTTCTGAAGATCAAGGGTGAGTTTTTTGCTACCTTCACAAAGAGGCACTTGGACAAGGGTTTTGAATTTTGGAGGTTCTTATTTACCTGGTAGATCTCCATGCTTTGCTTTTGTGCTGGAGTTCTTCCAGTTTAGCATCTCAGGTCACATATTTAGGAGCCTAAATATAGTTACTAAATCCAAGTATACGCTCCCCTTGTGACAGTTTGGGCCAATGGCTACTGAATTTTGACACGTCTTTCCACTAAAGGTCATACTCAAGTCCTCTTAGGGATTATAATGAGTCAGAACATGGAAGATTAATTAATCTTTCCACTATAAGGAGCAATACAGAAACTTGGAGGTCTGATATCTGCCTGGTTCATGAATTTTATCCGTTTGAAACGCTTTTCCCAGCACAGTTCCAACTCCACAATTAAATAAAGCAAGATATGACTCTGATATGTACATTTTTCACTCATTCAAAATAAATACTGCTTACATTTTTATTGTGGTGTCTCCACTTATATGACTCTTTTAATGGATGGAAATTGAGCACCTGCTTGTGGCATGAAATGTTTCTGGGATCCTTTAGAGAAATGATTGTGATGAATTGCCATTGTCAATGCTTTCTGAAAGAAACAAATCCCAAACTAATCTGCTATCTGAAATCCAAATGTAATGGGCTCGTGGATTACAATTCTTCTGCGGGGCAATATGCCTCCATTCTCTATCAGTTAATAAACAGCATATTATTCATACTTTCCCTCACAGGGGCTCTGATGGAGGACGGATGATATAATCAGAAGGTGAATGAGAAATTGGACAGAATGTAAAAGACACTGTGCATGTTTGGATTCAAATTGATTTCAGAAATGTATCTACATGTGACAATGTATTTTCATGTGACAGAAAGCATTATGCACAGTATATGCACCATGTAAGTTCTTCAAGACAACATCATTACTTGTTTAGAGTGTATTCTGGAAATCATCTGAGTTACGAATATTAGTCCCACAAAACTGTGATACAGCGGGAAATAAGAAGCAAGTAGCAAATATCTGCTTAGGCTGTAATAAATTAATGGTGTCACTATGAATATAGAATTTTATCCAGTCAGAGCCCAGACAAATTGAACCTCATCATGCTCCAAATATCCTTGGAGAAGCAAATAAATTGCACTTAACTGCTCTTCAGCCCAAAGTCATAATCATCAGTTGGACACATCAAATGAATGGGGCAGTCCAGAGGGCAAAGAGCTGTGGTTGTTTTCTTTGAAAGTTGGTTTAGCTTCACAGTTTTCTATGTAAATGTGCTTTTCTTCCCTAACTCAGTTCCAGAAGACTGTTTGGTCCATGATATATTTTGTGACGTGATCCCAAATTCCTTCTTCTGAATACTGATTACCTTCACACTCTGTGAGCAGCTTATATTTATCTTTCTTTCACCAACTATGCCTGTAGGGAGTCAATTGAGGTAGTCCAATATCTGCGATGGAACTAAAGCATTGGGTAGTGTATGGAAACAAACAAACAAACCAAACCAAACCAAACCAAACCAAACCCAAACCAAACCCAAACCCAAACCCAAACCCAAAATCAAACAAAAAAAAACCCAACAAAAAAAGAATTTAGCAAGGCTGCACAGTTTCCATAGTGTGTCATAGTGTACCAGGAAGAGCTAGAGCTGTAAGAGATTCTGAACAGAGCCTGAGGATGGGCAATATGAGTTTATAGTTCAGAGCCTTAATAAATGTTAGTAATGCATATCTTCCTTTGAAGAATAGTGTCAGTGGCAGAGTGCCAGGCTGGATGGCAGCTGGCTATCATCAGTATCACATGGCTTTTGTTCCAGTGTGTCAGAGAGGAACATTTAAAAGAGCAGAACAGGAAAAGAAAGATTTTAAAAGTATTTAAAAGAAATTAGCATATAGATCTCAGAACAACAAATGTTAAAGGTAGGATGGTGTGATTTCTTGTTTGTCCCTTCAATTTTATGAAAAAAAAAATGCAGTAACTTCTCAGATACCTTTTTGCTGAATTGAGGTATCTACAAGAACAGTTTTAGCCTGAAAGGTTGGGCTTGCTTCTTGCTCCCTTGGACACTGCATTCAGCAGTAGATGTTTTGCAGTAATACTGAAACAGCATCTTGTTTTTCCATAGGTTTGCATGTGAATGACTATGTAGAAATGTGCTGGATGGATCATGGGATCCATTGTTTTTTCATTCCCAAGCAGAATGGATTCCACTATTAAGATGCACATGTATCAACACCAGAGCGGTTGTATAAAGAGATTCTATGTTATGCATCTGTGTTGAGTTTAAAATCGCAGGTATTTTTGTTAATGGCTTGAAAAACTAGCCTGCTTTTTTTTGTGCTATTCCCATGAAACTCAATTATTGGATGGAAGATGGAATTATCTATGAGCCTCTCCTCCTACTTGTTCAAGTAACACCATCTCATGCAAACTATCTTCAGTATCTCCATTTCTGGTGTGAAAGGGCTAATGTGAGTTTTCTCCATATTATTAATTTTATTTTCCTGTCATTTAGTAAGATTGTATCTTGAGGAAACAACATCTTGGTGTAGCTTTTTCTTCTCAATGTTAGGAAATTCATGGGAGTGGGGAGTCAGGAAGTGATGTCTCTGTCAAGACTGTCTTGTGCAGACCACTTGTCCTGTTCAACCTAAATCTCTATTAAATTACTGGAAACAAACTTGTAACTAGATGGCATCCATGGCTGAAAGGGCTGTATTTCATGATATTAATAACTGCCCTTCTCGTTAAAACTCTGGCAAAGCTGTGTTGCTGAGATGAATTAAGAGCTCCCACAACTTTCTGAAGTAGAAATAAGACACAACCACTTGAAAAATAGACTGCTTTACTTTAAAGGCTGTTTCAGGGTATTGCTATAGAAAATCACACCCTTACACACATTCTGTGTAACATCCCTGCTTCTAATGCCCTCTGCACTGAAGGAACCCTAGGACAATAGCCATAAGGTGAAGCCTGGGAGGTTGTTCAGGTTGAACATTAGGAAAGCTTCTCTCCCAGAAGGGTAGTTGTAGTGGGTCTGTTACCTGAGAAATTAAGGCTATCTCCATTGGTGTGGTTTTCAGACTTCATTTAGGCAAAGGCACAACTGCCTTGATCTGGTGGTGGCAATACTGGGAGATGGGACCAGAAATCTCTGGAGACTCTCTGCAGTGATTCTTTGACAGACTTTATTCCTACTTTCATTCTCACATGGATGTCCTTTTCCTTGTTTCCCAGATCCTTATTCTATAATGTGATAATGAGCTCATGATCAGTGAAGCAAGTTGAAGTCACAGTGCAATATCTATTGGCAAAAGAGAGAACAAAGCTTCTGCTCACATCTCACCTGCATTCCCTGATTTTGCAGCTCAGCCTCTGTGTGACCTAATAAAAGTGGCTGGACATGGGGGGATCATTTTAGTCAAATGCCCTCCCAGGTTGGCAGAGAGGGACATAGGAAAAAAACATGTCCTGTTCTTTTCCCTTGGATAGTGTATCAGTGAGCAACCTCTGAATCTCCTCTACTGTTACAGTGGAATGGTTACCAAATTGTGGGGTGGGGTGAGAAGAAATCAGTTAAGACAGGAAGAGCTTTCAGACTTGACTTACATTGTGGTTCACCCAGTGAATGATACTCAGATCCAAGCACACCCAGATCTGAATTTAGTGATCTTCGGAGTAGAAAAATCTTCCTGTTACTCCACAATGTAGGCATCCCTAATGAAAATGTTTCTTACTGGAAACATTGCAGGATCAAAAGCTAAAAAGACTTAACTAATGACAGGGGGAAATTTGGCATGGTCTGGTGATGAATTATGAATGGCCAGTAAATGCCATTACCAACACTAGAGACTATGTTAGGTCACAATTTGCTCAGCCCAGCGCTACCTAGATCTGGGCTTCAAAAGAGGTGGGGACACATATATCAGGCTACCCTACAGGTCCAGAGGAAGATTATCTCTTGACAGTGCAACAGAAGAGATGTGGTCACATGCAAGGAGGTAGACGGCCTGAAGATTACAAAGAATACATGGTAATATACCTTCTGTATTACCTGTCAGCACCTGCTGCCTAATTAAATCAATGCTTTCTGGTATATAGGGGAATAAATTTCAAGTGCAAGCTGCTCAAAATGGAATTGCAGTCTGAGCTGTGGAAAGAATTTAATCTGTCTTTATGGGGTATATTAGTGCTCTTAAATAGAGATGAAATGGTACAGAGCCTATCAGGAGTCCTTTCCACTTCAGTCACTGCAAGGTATTTAAGCAGGAAAACATAAAATGAGAGTCTTTATCTGTCATTAATACAAGTGCCCTAGTCATTATGTAGGGAGAGTGGAATTATATGTGTTTTAATATATTTTGAAGGATCAAACCAAGCAGAAGGGTCCTGTTCTGATACACAGTTGAGTATCCACAGCCAGAAGTTGAAGATAAAGGCTAAACCAGCTATACTGGAGCAGACTAGAGGTCTGTCCAAGCCAGTGACCAGCACAGACTGATG
Organism: Actenoides lindsayi; assembly: GCA_025331215.1. Taxonomy (NCBI): domain Eukaryota; kingdom Metazoa; phylum Chordata; class Aves; order Coraciiformes; family Alcedinidae; genus Actenoides; species Actenoides lindsayi. The sequence continues at coordinate 11,106 of WTSP01018620.1, forward strand.
AAGATTAGTTCTTACAGGTAGATCCTTCCCACAGCTAACTCTCAGGCTCTTAAGAACTTCCCGGGTCAGAAGTTCTCTCAGGTGTGTCAGTGTAATTGCCATTGAGACCTCATGCACAAGACTTAGTCTGTTAGACCCAAAAAGGAGTTGGTTAGGCACACATTTCCTCAGTTTCCACTTGCAATTCCACCTCAAACTTCACAGCCTGCTTCTCTCTGCTTGCCAAGGTTGCTGGAGAGCTCACTGGTAGCTCCCTCTTTTACCCACAGAGAAATAAGCTCAAGCTGTCATTGTGGGTGAAATGCTGTGTATAGTAAGATACTATCCCTTAGAAGAGATTAAAAGTTAAATAGGCCAACAGGGAAGGAAGCAGTGGCAGACTTAGCAAAACAGGATGCAAATGGCCTAATTCAATGCCCAAGTCACTAATTCGCAGAGTCTCCTCAGTGGCAAATAAGAAATATGTGGGAACAAGCTGCCGGTAAGTGCTTGTAGTGCTGTTCTTCACACAGCAGGCTACATTGTCACTGGAGAGTATCAAAACAACAAGCAGCCTGACACAATTCCCCCAGGACCCAGCAGCATCCTGTCTGCCTGCAGCATGGTGACAGTGGTTTGCATTGTGATGTGCTGAACAACAAACCAACAGGGGTTTACATTTTCTAAGTTGCTTAGAAGCGTATGTTACTCTCATAGTACTGCATTGGCTGCATTTGTCATGAGAATGATGAAATACTGGAGACAGTTTTTTGATTCTGCTTTCCTAAGGACTTCATATGGAATGTTTAAGTTTCACTGGTTTTAATCTGACAGCCATTTATATGTGTTCTAAAAAACAGTAAATGGGTAGTTCATATTACAGTTTACAAAAAAGAAACTGCCTCAAAGTAATGATTTCAATACAATCTGCCTTAAAAATACACATGGCACTCTCTCATCTGTAAAATATGTACAGGAACACATGGGTTGTAACTGTTAGGGCAACGAAGCTGGTGAAGGGTCTGGAGAACATGTCTTATGAGGAGCAGCTGAGGGAGCTGGGGCTGTTTAGTCTGGAGGAGGCTGAGACATTCTTGCTCTCTACAGCTACCTGAAAGGAGGTTGTAGTGAGGTGGGTGCTGGTCTCTTCTCCCAGGTAACTAGCAGTAGGACAAGAGGAAATGGGCTTAAGCTGTGCCAGGGGAAGTTTAGGTTGGATATTAGGAAAAAAATTTTAGTGATAGAGTGGTGAAGCCTTGGAACAGGCTGCCCAGGGAGGGGGTGGAGTCACCATCCCTGGAGGTGTTCATAAAACAGCTAGATGTGGCACTTCAGGATGTGATTTAGTGGTCCAGATAATGTTTAGTAGACAGTTGGACTTGATGATCTTGAAGGTTGTTTCCAACCTTAATGATTCTATGAGTCTGTAATTCTATGATTCTGTGTTTTCTGAATTTTGCATAACAGCTTTTAATCATGGTGTTGAAACCAAAGCCTGATTTTAATTTTTTTAATGTATTTATTATTCTACTTTTTTTTTTTTTTTTTTTTTTTTTTTTTTTTGTGTTTTTGAAGGGAATTTGAT
>WTSP01018620.1:12679-38128 GCA_025331215.1 Actenoides lindsayi
TTTTTTAATTATGGTTTGTAACCCAAGTCTTTTTTTTTTTTTTTTTATTTTTTTTTTTATTTTTTTTTTTTTTTTTTTTTTTTTTTTTTTTTTTTGCATATGGAAAGGAAATATAATCCAGGTTGTGAGACAAGTTTGTGGTGGTGACGTAGGTCCAACATGAAGACCGTGTCAGTCCACAACTAAGGGTTCATGGCCTGGCACAGGCATGGCTGTGGTTGATCTCAAGGCTTTCTCTCCTAAAACACAGTTCAGAGCATGAGGGAAGGCCCAGGATTGAGCTTAAAGAAGCCCACATGATCACAGTCAGGGAGTGGATGGAGACCCTATGTGAGGCTGCTCATGGACTTTAAGGGACATCAATGCAGTCAGGACCAGGACGCTTGTGACTGCACTGTCCAAAGGGCATTCAAGAAAATAATTAATTCAAGGACATTCAAGGACAGGAATATATTTCTGCAAAGCTCATTAGAACAGTAAGTAGGGACAGCTCCTGCAGCAGTATTCATGGAGAAGATTAGCATTCCCTGGTGGGACAATGGCTTGCATAAATTGAAGGCTGTTTCCATGCTTTGAGGAAATCGGGTAAAATACTTTATTGTTATGGTTAATCTGATCTGAAAGATTTATGCCAATATTATGTTTTCTTTTCAGGTAATCGAAGTCACTAAAACTGTTGACTACCATCTCCTAACAGCCCAAGTAAGCTAGCAATGGAAGGCAGGTAATGGACAGGGACTAGCATCATTCCTGGACAAGGGTAGGGATTGCAAACAGAGCCAAAAATAAGAACCCCAAATAATTGCTTTTGGTGCAAATCCCGACATGTTTTCTGAGATGCCAAAAGCAGTATCAAACCTTGGTCCTCATGGAGTGTCACCTATTGGCCAGGACAAAGCCTCTTTCCACCTGGGAATGTTACACTAATGAACAGATTTGTAGTGGGTTGTTACAAAGTGCTCATCATGCTCAGTATCTGATTCTGCTCACAGAAAATTTTTTTTAATCCACCTGGAAGATGACATTCTTGGTGGTGTAATATGAAGTTCCTCCAATCTTTGATCACATGAGAGACAATGAAATAATCGTGCTTTAGACAGGGTTAAATTTATCCTGATCATGAGTGGGGCTGTGCCACCATATGGCACTGACACATAAGGCAGTAAGGTGCAATCTCATTCAGCTTAAGGCCTTGAAGGTATGCTGGTGACCTTGCTGTCATGTAGAAGAACCTGGTCACTCACAGCCCCACAGGGAAGGATTTTGATGGGGGAGTTAGATAGTGAAAGACAGATGGGCATGGGTTGTGAAATGCAAGATTGGAGGTGTGAGTTATGAGTTGTGAGCTGGATGGGAAATGTGAGAAAACAGCTGGAGAGCATGGAGCTCTACCTGGAGGCGGATGAGAAGAGAGCTGAGATCTTATGGTCTAGGATTAAAGAGAGGATAGATAAGGGTGACATTATATAGTAGGTGGCCACTGTAGGCCAGCTGACCAGGAAGAACAAGTGGATGAATCATAGAATCACATCATAGAATGTCTTGAGTTGGAAGGGACGGATCTAGGGATCATCTTGTTCCAACTGCCCCAGTGTGGGCAGGGACACCTCCCAGTAGACCAGGTTGCTCAGAATCTCATCCAGCTTAGTTGTAAACACTTCCAGGGATGAGGTGTCCACAGCTTCTCTGGACAGTCTCTCCTAGTGTCTCATCACCCTCATAGTAAGGAACTTCTAATGTCCAATCTAAATTTACCCTGCTCTAGTTTAAAACCATTGCCCCTTGTCCTATCACCACCATAAAAAGTCCCTCTCCAGCTCTCTACAGACAGATAAGAGCAGCCTCATATTCACAGGCCCTGATATCCTCTCATGGGGGATATCAACCACAGCAATATCTGCTGGAGGGACAACACAGCAGGATATGAACAATTAAGGAGGTTCCAGATAGGCTTCTTGAAGTACATAGGTGACAAAAGGAAGACTAGGGAAAATGTTGTCTCAGTCTTTACTAGTAAAAGTAGACTGGTATTCAGGAATCCCAGCTCTCAGAGACTGAAGCAAGGAAAAATCTTGGTGCAAGAGGATCAAGTCAGGGAATGCTTAAGTGAACTGGAGATACATCAGTCCATGAGCCCTATATGGGATGCACCCATGGAAGTTGAAGGAGCTGGTAGGTGTCATTGTAAGGCAACTATTGATAATGTCTGATTGACCATGGTGACTGGGAAAAGTGCCTAAAGAATGGAGGAAAGCAGATGTCACTCCTATCTTCAAGAAGGGCAAGAAGGACCCAAGGAATCACATGCCAGACAGCCTCACCTTGATCCCTGTGAAGATGGTGGAGCAGCTAATCCTGGGAAGCATTTCCAGGCTCGTAAAAGACAAGAAAATCATCAGGAATAGTCATCAGGGCTTCACCAAGGCAAAGTCCTGCTTGATCAACTTGATAAATTTCTACAATGAAATGACTGGCCTGGTAGATGAACAAAGGGCAGTGGATACTGTCTCCCTGGACTTCAGTAAGGTTTTCAACACTGCTTGCTATTAGGACCTCATAGAGGCCAGTAATTACTGGTGTACTGAGTCCAGGCCTGTTTAACACCCTTATTAATGATGGGGCAGAGTTTATCCTTGTCAAGTTTGCTGATGACACAAAACTGGGAGGAGTGGTAGAGAAGTCATGCTACCATCCAGAGGGACATTGACAGGCTGAAGAAATGGGTCGGCAGTAGCCTCATGAAGTTCAACAAGGGGAAGTCCTGCACCTGAGGAGGAGCAATCCCATGCATCAGTATTTGTTGGGAGTGACCTATCTGTCAGAAAAGCACCTAGTGGGTCCTGGTAGACAACAAACTGAACATGAGCCAGTAATGTGCCCTTGCAGACAAGACAGGTAATGGTATTCTGGTATACTATAAAGTGTCCAGGGAAAGGCTGTCATTGTATGGACTCAACATGTCATTGTCAAGATGGACTTGACACACACTCACTCACTCACTCACTCACTCACTCACTCACTCACTCACTCACTCACTCACTCACAGCTTCCAAAGGCTCTCATGCTCCAAATACTCCCATCCTATTGTGGCTGCAAGCTCTTTTATAATCCTTCTTATAATAAGTGCGCACACCTGATTGGCTTAAGCAAAGACCACCTGTCCACAATTAGATGCTTTTCTCTTTCTGTTATAGCTTTGATAACCTTTCTCTGTTTGTGAACTGGTGGTTCCTTTCTCAGGACTTTCTAGCCTCCTCAAGGGTGCACAGATGTTCACTCAAGGTTGTTTATCTAACTCACATTCTAATCCCTCAGACAAGCTGAGGTTTCCCACAACAATTCCCCCTTTTTGTATTTTTTACCTAAAGGGGCCATGTTAGCTACCTGCTGTGGGGCCCTTTGCAGCAAGGACAGCATACATGGAGCAATACAACCCATGGTAATTACCAATACCAATGAGCCTGCTTTCAGCAGGCCCTTCAACCATCCCTTGATTCCCCTTTGTGCCAGACCAGAAAGTCTTACATCAGCCATGATCACTATCACCCATATACTGCAGTGCAACGCATCTAACCCAACACTCACAATATCCAATACAAAAATGATCAATTGGATCAGCAACAGGCACGGTAATGGTACTAAATTTAGGAAGCTTCTAACTTTTGATCTTTGTCTCACCACTTTTTAAGGTCTTTTAACGTTTCTAGCAGCAAGCACCAAGTAGATAATAGTCCCATTACGTCTTTACATCCACAGATAGCACTATTCATTAACTTTTCCCCAATTTGCTCCCACAGCCAGATGCGAAATGCTGTTGCTGTATAGACTTGGAAGCTGTTCATTTTACTCCAATTTGAGTCATTTTTTCATTCACACATTTCAAACGCTGGTCTCTTCTTTACCGAGAGACCCTCCCATGCTGCCGGTGGCTCACCTAGTACATCAGGTGTCAAATATCTGTCCACAGACCTAGCAGCTCCATCAGATTCTGTCTCCACTGCTTTCTCCACAGTTCAGGTGTTCGTCAGGGACACGACTTGACAAGGTGCTCCAACACCTCGCTTCCGTAGCGCCACCTTTGAGGTCACCACTTGACAAGGTGCTCCAACATCTCGCCTCCGCAGCTCCTTCACTCCTTTGAGGTCACCACTTGATGAGGTGCTGCAACACCTCACCTCCACAGCTCTTTCCCTCCTTTATCACATTGGGATCACCAGATGTCATTGTATGGACTCAACATGTCATTGTCAAGACGGACTTAACATGCTCACACACACACACACACACACGCAAAGACCACCTGTCCACGATTAGATGCTTTTCTCTTTCTGTTATAGCTTTGATAACCTTTCTCTGTTTGTGAACTGGTGGTTCCTTTCTCAGGACTTTCTAGCCTCCTCAAGGGTGCTCAGATGTTCACTCAAGGTTGTTATCTAACTCACATTCTAATCCCTTGGAAAAGCTGAGGTTTCCCACAACAAAAGGCCATGAAGATGATTAAGGGACTGGAGCACCTCTCCAATGAGAGATTCTAGGATCACAAGTTTAAGAGTCTGGATATTACCCAAAGGCATCCCTAAGGCGGGGGGGTGGGAAGAGAGGTTCAGCCTGTCGACTGATCCCAAGAGTCAGAGATGGTCGGTGATAGTATCTTCCCTGACTTATCCATGATGATGTCTTCCCTGATATCCCCCTTACTTAAACCATTTTTATAATAATTTTTACCTTCAAGGTGGATCTTGAGTGACTCTCGTCATAAATACCTTTACTATGATTGGTGTAAATTTCTCTTGCTTTGCTTTTAAAGATCGAGCTGAAGAAAATTCACAGCATAAGCTCAGTGAGGGGTGGTCACGCTTTGGAGGCAGGAAGCCTTTGGGCTGGAAGTGTGTTTTGGTATTATAATGACATTATAATGAGCAAAGTTCACACAAGGGCAGTACTTTGTCAAAAAACAACAGACTGTTGGCCCAGGGTCACAAACAGGCAGCTTATCACTTCTGTAGGACCATCAAGTTCTCACATCTGCTGTGATTTCACAGGGCTGGGACATGGAATCTTCACTCCACTCCATCCCCTGTGCTGCTTGCAGGCAGTGTTGCTTGGGGAACAGTTGTGAAATGGATTCCTGGCATACCAGTTGCACTCTACCCTGGAAGTTTCTCTGGTGTTACACCTTTCCTTAATATGTGAACAATGCTGCAACTTTAGTATGATTTTAATTTTTAAATCACCTCCAGTCATTATTCCACAGCCCCTAAAGCAGAAGTGAGCATTGTTATCCACTACTAAAATAGTTGTTTCTAAAGCTCTTCGGTAGTATACAAAGAGGAGGAAAAAAAATATTAATATTTTCCTTGTTTACTGTCCTAGTCACCTAGACAGAGTTGTCTTCCACATCCAGCTGTTGTGTTTTCATTCATTGCTTAGGTCTTGATAGCATTCTTTGGGGAAATTAATTCCCAGCTCCCATACACACCCCCTCCTTTTGTGTGAAAGTATCTCTTTTTCACTTACGGAGATGAAGAGTTTGCCTCTTTTCATAAGGCAATGACTAGTGTACAAATTATGGCCAGGGATGACAGGGCAGAGAGCTGTTAAACTCTGATTGCATCACGCTTCTCAGCAAGTGACTGTTTTTTTCTCACTGGTTCCCTCAGGCCTTTGCTTCTGAAGAGAGACCTGCAATTACAGCTGCAATTACACATCTGACTGATAGCCAAGAAATTAAATTGGCCTGTGCTCCACATCAAAACTTCTTTCTACAAAGAAAAAAAGTTGTGTCATTGTCATAGGCAGCTCTTTTCTGAAAGGAACAGAAGTCCCTATCTGCAGACCGGACCCTCTTCCTAGGGAAGTCTGCTGTCTCCCTGGGGAGTGGGTTAAAGATTTGGTGACAAAACTTCCTGCCTTGCTACAGCCCTCAGATTATTATCCATTGTTGAATTTTCAGGTAGGTAGTGATAAACTCACAACAAGAAATCCAAGGGCAGTCAAAAGACACTCCAGGGCCTTGGGACGACCCATCAAGGGATCAGGAGCACAAGTATTGTGCAAGTAGTATCCCTCCAGTATCCCTCCAGTTGCAGGGAACAATGGGGGAAGAAAGACGTATCAGATCAGAATCTACTAGTACCCTTCTGTTGGTAGCACTGTAGTTAAACCCTGTCACCATTCCTCAAACAGGGAAATACATTTGGTAATCTCTTCAAAGATCTTAGTACAAGAACTGATCTTTCAGAAGTTGCTCAGAAGTTTTATGGAAAAATGAGGATATAAAAACATGCCAATTTGTAGTGCTTGAAATAATTAATGTAAACATCTTTAAGTCTTAAATAGTAAGAAGGTTTGCTTCAGATAGACTCCAATCCTGGATTCTCTGTTACTATGAGAACAATAACACATGCAAAAAACAATGTTACAAGATCATATGAGAAATGAGACAGAATGAAATCATAATATAATTATACATCTCTGGCCACATTCTACAGGGCTATAGTTGTAGATGCCTCCTTTCTGAGGGGAACAGAGGGTCCAATATGGCAGGTAGACCCTCCTCACAGGGAAATCTGCAGTCTCCCTGGAGCCCATGCTAAGGACATCAATAGGAAACTTCCTAGGTTGGTACGGCCCTCAAACTATTACCTATTACTGATCTTCCATGTAGGTGGTGAGCACGCTGAGACTGCTAGTCCAAGAACAATCAAAAGACACTTTAGAGCCTACTACTTTAGGTAGTGAGGGAAACTGACGCACAAATTATCTTATCTTCTTCTAGTGGCTGATTAGAGGATGATCAAAGGGTTGGAGCACCTCTTCTACGAGGACAGACTGAGAGAGTTGGGGTTGTTCAGACTGGAAAATAGAAGGCTCTGGGGAGACCTTTTTGTGGCCTTCCAGTATCTTAAGAGGGACTACGAGAAAGCTGGGGAGGGACTTTTTAGGCTGTTGGGCAGTGATAGGACTACAGGGAATGGATTAAAACTAGAAATAGGTCGATTCAGATTAGACATTATGAAGAATTTCTTCACCATGAGGGTGGTGAGACACTGGAACAGGTTGCCTGGAGAGGTGGTGGAAGCCCCATCCTTGGAAGTTTTTAAGACCAGGCTGGATGGGTCTCTGAGCAACCTGCTCTAGTGGGAGGTGTCCCTGCCCACGACAGGGGGGTTGGAACGAGATGATCTTTAAGGTTTCTTCCAATGCTGACAATTCTATGACTGATACAGTCCGATATAATCTGATCTGAGCCAGAGATAATCTGTGATAGTATCTTCTCTGACTTGTCAGTGATGGCGTCTTCCCTGACATCCCCCTTTCTTAAGCTACTTTTTTATTATTTTTCATTTCAAGGTGGAGCTTGAGGGAACCTGGTCATAAATACCTTTATTATGATTGGTGTGAAATTCTCTCACTTTGCTTTTAAAGGTCTAGATGAAGAAAATTCAGGACAAAAGCTCAATGAGGGGTGGTCACACTTTAGGTGAGCAGCCTTTGGGACAGAGGTGTGTTTTGGTATTATAATGACATTATAATGAGCAAAGTTCATATGAAGGACAGCATTTTGTCAGAAAATGGCAGACTGTTTGCCCAGGGTGGCAAATATGCATCTTATCAGTTCCATAGTAGCAGAAAGTTCCCACCTCCACGGTGATTCATGGAGCCTGGTCACAACGTCTTCACTTCACTCCACCCTCCGTGCTGTTCGCAGGCAGTGTTGTCCAGGGAACCACTGTGGAATGGATTCCCTGCATACCAGCTGCACTCCACCATGCGAGCTTCCTCAGTATTATACCTTCCCTTAACGTGTGAACAACGCTGTACCTTCAATATGATTTTAATTTCTAAGTCACTTCCAGTCATTATTCCACACTAGATGATCTCCAGAGGTCCCTTCCAGCCCCCACCATTCTAGGATTGCTAATAAACGCTTTTATTTCAGCAAAACTTAATTTTAATTAATATATTTCTATCTAAAATGCCTTCTTTTTTAAAATGTGCCTAGTGAGAATAAGGTTTTTGAATTAGTGAGAACATTTTCATTTCAAAACCAACCAGTATCATCTAAAGTGATTTCTACTTCTGAGTATGAAGTCATTCCTAGAAGTTTTACTCAACCCATTTGAAGAATGAGCTTAAATACAATTTAAATTAGCACAAAGTGGTTTTCTTCATGTGGAATTTGGGTTTGGTCTCCTTTCCATACCTCACTAAAATTGCTTTGTTTCAACCATAGCTCTTTTCTGGAGGGAAAAGAAGTTGTTCTTATTCTTCATTGTTATTCCTCAGTGTAAAGAAATTTAAGTAGATTCAAAAGTACATTTCTGTCTGGGCTTGTAACACAACTTCTGAGAATGGTGGTCTGCTGTGGAGCAATCCAGGGCTCTTCTCCCACATTTTAAGGAAGACAAGCCGTATTTGCAGTGTGTTTGTCAAACAGACAGGGAACTGAATTAAATATCCTCAAAGCAGAGAAAAATAAATAGAGACAGAATAGATCAGCAGGATTTCTCTTAAACAATTTATAGCAAGAAAGAGATTTATTTATTTTTTTTTTAGAAAAGGGTCACTGAAATTATTTGATGATGGATTCAGTTTTCTTTTACTCCTATCATGACCTTCAAAGGGAAATGTCTTTAAAATATATCTTTGCTATGACATGATACACAAGTTAGCTTCAGCCAATTGAGATGAGTTTACTGAGGTGCAGTTCGAAACCAGGGGACTTCAAGTATAATGAAGAGTTATGGAATAAGCCCTCTTCCTTTATTTACAACTGTTAGTTTTTAGTGAGGTAAGTACACTGATTCCTTGTGTTATGAACTGCTCTTTCTTCAACCATCCAAGGGGGAGGTGTGATGTGAAGGTCAGCAGATAGTCATGAGGGATGGGATTTAAATAGAAGAGTGCAAGTCTGGTTTGGGTTGGCTACTGTTGATAAAGCAGAGTAAAATTCCAGTTGTGGTACCCATAAACAACACACAGGGTTTGCTGAAATTAGATTGTGCTTGGAGTTTGACACATGGAGGCATACAAATGCCTTTAATTTAAAAATGACCCTCAATTTCAGCTTTCTCTAAGGCTGTAAACTCAATCCTACTTACAGCAAACCACTTGCAGGAATGGATAGAATGTTTATGACTAGGTAAATACATATGTACACACATAGATTAGTGTTTGATGCTACAGTGTTAGACAATGTTCCTCTCTAGTTAGTAAGCAAACTTTTGTCTACATAATTTAATTTTTTTCTGACTCACTTCCCACCTAGGCATATGTCCCAAGGTTTGAGAATGTGTTGATCTCTACTAAGAGAACACTGAAATGTTACAATCAAATAATGGATCTGACTTATTACTCTGAACATGCCCTCGGCCTTCACAGCATGTCTGGTAAATTTGACGGCTTGATGTTGTGACTGCTATCACAGAAACATCAACATCTGTGGGGAAAGCTGCAAGATCAAATATAATTTCCAGCTCTTATGAAGCTTACTGAATCCCTGGAAGTTATTTCAGTGTAAAAACAGTGTAAACTAGATCAGAGTCAGGCCTCAAGTGTTTCTCTTGGCTCAGAGTGGCTAGGAGGAATTAGGACAACGTGACTCAGATCTTCTTCAGGAAGGAATCTGTAATGGTAAAGCAAGCTTTCAATTCATAGTAATGGAGTTATTGGTTAGATCAATTCACCACATGACAATATGGTCACAAGAGAGCAATTAAATACCCTGTGGCTTGGAGGGAGTAGACTTAATGGCTCAGGGGTTTCATGCCATGCAGACAAACATAACAGACAGAAAGAAGTATCTGTTAATCCTGTTTGGCCTTTGTTTTAGCCCAGTGCAATGAGTGGAAACACTGGAAAAGAATGACTTTAGTTGGAAGAAGGTTGTTATGTAACATCATAGGAAGAAGATGGTAGAAATATCTGGGACACTGAAATAGTTGATGTGTGGATTTTATTATTACGAAAATTTTAAGTTGAGCCTGAAGAGTATTACAGATGCATGGTGACATATTTACATAACAAGGATGAAGGGAACTGCAGTCAAGTCTCTGAGTGTCATAGTGACATGGCTGGTCCTGTAAGTAGAAATTTATGTGGAAGTCTGTCTTTATGGAGAGCAGACAATATGTATCAGAAGGTTTTATCATGGCCAAAACTAGCTTATTGAAACTCAGGAGGAGTTGTGCCAAGAATTATTTGACTTCTGTCCACTACGCTAGCCCTATCACCTTAGGATATTTCAGTGCAGAGATCCAATACTTTAGTTACTCAAAATCTTTAACTTGCCACAAGTATGCCTAGCATGATTCCAGGCACATAAAGCTCCTTATGGAGTGGAAAAGTTAGAGTCCATTGTAGTAGTGGCAATTCACATTAGATTTTTTTTTTTACTCCTGGAGCATTGTTTTTTGCTTCTTTGTTGACTTTCAAATGATAATACCATATTAAACCATATCAAACATAGTAGCATATAGTAATTTCTACAGAAAGCAAGTGAAATGCCTTTAGGTCATCACAATTCTTTTTAAACCTCAGCTTTAACAGACTTAACATGTAAGGAAAGCTTCAGGAATAGTTTTTTCTGCTGTTTGTAAAGTGACCAGTTGCGGTTGATGCCCTCAGCAAGACGCTCTAGGGTGTGTGGCTGTCATCTATATGGGTGCCCTGTGGCACATCAGTTAAACTCTGCCCTTCAGCGGTTCTGAGCAGGGGTGAGGCAGGTCTGATTTTTGGCTGGACATCTTGTCATTCACTTCTGTATTTCAGAATTATTTTTCTTTCTTCACCTTGTCTGTGTCAAATGTCATTTTCAAAAGCTCACGCTTGCTTAGTCCAGAAGGATTGATTTTACTCTACAATCACTGTCAGCTGCTTACATCCAGCTGTCTTCAGTAAGAACAGAAAAGCTCAGATGAATTCCAGCCCTAGACAGCATGAAGTCATGGCCTGCCTGAAGTTTGTAACTTTAAAACGCCCTGTCATTTCTATTGATTGATACTCTCACCAGGTTGTCTTTGTCAGAGGCTTGCACTCTAGGAGGCATAAGCCAAAGATGCAATCAGTGGCCAGAAGCAAAATGACTATAGTTTTTCCATAGTCTGCCCATTAAAACTGGTTGCAAACAACTGTTTTCTTTCTTTGTTTGAAAATATGATTGCATGCAGATAGATTTGTGGGAAGGAATGGCCAAAGAGTAACTGTTTGGAGATTCCTGATCAATTGAGAAAAGAGGAAAAAGCCCCTAACAAAAGTCGTTTGGGGCCTTTAACTGGAGGAATACATGTCACAGTCCCTGTTTGTGAGGAGATTTAGTTATGTTTTGCCTAATTATGTTAACAGCCTAAATAAACTTGGGAGGTGTGAGGAGGGACGTTGCCAGTGAAGGCTGAGACAAAAAGATTTTAAGAACCTCAGCTTTCTCCCTGTCTGCTGTTACTCAATCTCCATTCTTGCTCTTCTGAGGGGGTGGGGGCGTTGTGGTGTATGTTTTCTTTTACCTTCCTTTTCTTGTTGTTATACCTGTTATTCTTCACATCCCTTGACAAGTTCAGTTCCAATCATGCCCTGGTATGTGACAAGGTGTTTTCTATTCCAATCTGGATGAGTATGCTGAACCAATCTTCTGTATCCCTTCTTGGACACTTGTTAATTCAATGAAAAAAAAACTAGACTTCCCCAACACATGTGCATATGGTCTACGCATGTAATAGGTCCCATCCAGTTCACTCTGTTACATATCTGAAGTGAGAAATCCAAATAATTGTAAGTGCCCATGGGTTGATGCTTTTCTTTCTATTCCTTGAATGAAGTCATTAATCTAGCAAGAGCCCCAAGCAGAAAATCAACAGTTTCTTGAAAGTGTTTATCCTCTTGCCTGGAAAAAAAAAAAGACTGTTGAAGACAGCAGAAAGCATATAGGTCCAGGCAGAGACCATTACAGATCTGAAAAATAGATTCACCTTTAATGTCTTTTTCAACAGATAAGGCAAGTAACACAGGAATCTCATTTCTGAAATCCATGTCCCAAGGTGAGGGAACTTTTTCTTCCTTTCCAGATGTAAGACAATATGAATAACCAGTTAAACATATAACCTGTAGAAATAACTTATTGTTGCTGCCAATTCAATAGATATATGCAGAAATGGTGTTTCAGGATATAACACAATGGGATCCAACAAAGCATTAACATACAAATAGTAGAAAGCCAAGGACTCTGGAACAAAAAACAAATGACCTATGCGTTGACTGTCATTTAGAAAAATGTAATAAGCATTGTTTAAAATCTGGCAGTTTTAAGGAACTTACAAGATATCCTATAGGATAAATCAGTTATAAAAAATAAATTTCAGGAAGTAATCATTAAAATGTTACCACAAATTACTTCATTGCATGTATATCTCCCTCCTTTGTATGTAATTATAGCTAATGATGAGGGACAGAATGGCTGCTCATGCACCCACAGTCCTTTGTTTTTATAGAATATTTCCACCAGGAAAGTTATTTTATTTTTAAAGATGATTTAGTGACCATGGATTAAATATCAGCTACCATCTTCCAGCTACCTTTTGTATCTTTTTTTTTTTTTTATACTGCATTTTGTTACACATCTCTGAGGAAACTGAAAGACAAGTGTTTTAACTCCTCCATGTCTATCTGTTCAGTGAGATAAGTATTAATAATTTGCTATCTCTTTTGGTCTGTAACCATAACCCTGTAACCTCCTCTTGGACTAATTCTTCTTAGTCAACTAGATTTCTCTGTAAAGACAGGGTTAGAGAAAACCCTGCAAAACATAATCAATAAATCAATAAAACATAAATAAATCAATAAATAAATCATAAATAAATCAATAAAACATAATCAATAAATCTCATACTCATGTAGCAAAAGGACAGTGCCTCCATCTTTCAAACTCATGAAAAAGCATGCAAGCACATGTGAAACAGAAAAAGCAGAAAAAACCTAAACATTTAAGGAAAACAAAGAAAACCGAGGAAAGGATAAATAGTTCCAAAATGAAACAAATTCATAGAATGACCAAGATTATTTCACACAGATCTTGCAGCATTGACTCATGCAGCTCACAAAAAAAATGGACTTGCCTTTGAGGAAATTACATTAAGAGTATTTACTCAGATGTAGCTAATGGAATTTGGTTAGCATACTGTAAGAATGGCACTCCTGGATCACTACTCTCTGTTCACATGGATTTATATGACTGCCCCATACATTTAAATACTTTGGCCTGTTGAAAAATGTAATCAGTTGTGTTTTGAGTGAACATCGCAGAAACTAGGATTTGCTCATTGCCAGTCAGCATAAAAGCAAATATATATTGTTCAGGGGTTGACCAATTATCAATGTTTAGGATCAGGGCCTTGATTAGACCTATAAGAGACTATATATATTAACCCCTCTCCCCTCCCAAAGAGTAAGGAAAGGCAATAAGGGAGAGTAACTTAAGGATTAGAAAAGAAAACTAAAACAACTCTAATGAAAATAATAATAATAATAATAATAACAATAATAACTTAAAAATGGATAATATACAAATATGTATTCTAAATATATATATGGAGAGCTGGGCACAGGCCAACATCATGAAGCTCAACAAGGCCAAGTACAAGGTCCTGCATCTGTGTTGGGGTAATCCCAAGCACAAATACAGGCTGGGCAGAGTGTGATTTGAGACAGTCCTGAGGAGAAAGGTTTGGAGGTGCTGGTTGATGAAAAGCTCAATATGAGTCAGCAATGTGCCAGTGCATCCCAAAAGTCCCCACCTGTATCCTGGGCTGCATCAAAAGGAGCATGTTCAGCAGGTTGAGTAAGGTGATTCTGCCACTTCACACTTGTGAGACCCTACCTGGAATACTGAGTCCAGCTCTGGAGCTCCCAGCACATGAAAGACACAGACCTGTTGGAGTGGGTCCAGAGGAAGGCCATGAAGATGATCAGGGGGCTGGAGCACCTCTCCTGTGAGTGCAGGCTGAGAGAGTTGGGGTTGTTCAGCCTGGAAAAGAGAAGGGTCTGGTGAGACCTTATCATGGCCTACCAGTATCTGAAGGGGACCTACAGGAAAGCTCGGGAGGGATATTTTGCAAAGGCCTGTACAGATAGGATGAGGGGTAATGGTTTGAAACTGGAAGAGAGTAGATGTAGATTGGAAATAAGAAGGAAATTCTTCATTCTCAGAGTGGTGAGACATTGGAACAAGTTGACCGGGGAAGTTGTGGATAGTCTGTCCTAGGACGTGTTCAAATCTATGTTGGATGGGGCTTTGAGCAATGTGGTACAAGGATACTCTGTCCTTGTACCACAATGTGGTGTAGTGGGAGGTGCCCCTGTCGGGACTAGGTGATCTTTAAGGTCCCTTTCAACCAAACATTCTATGATTCTGTGATTCTATGATATACAAACCCAATATATAGCTATGTAATTTTTATGAAATCCTTTCAAAGTGCAAGGATTGGCCTCATCTTCACTGGAGAACTTGTCAGCCTGAACTATCTGTTTTAGGAAATGCTTGAACCATTATTTGCCTGAAAGCAGCCAAAGTAAACAGATATTAAAAATACATACATAGATGTTTTTTATATGCTTTTATATAAATCTTTTATATTCATATTTTATCTAAATATAATTACACAAATGAAGCATGTATAGCTCTAAGGAGCTTGCCACATATGAACACTGTTCCAAATTGTTATCTCCCACTGTGCAACATACAGGACAGCCATGTAGCAATACTCCTTTGTTCCAAAGGACCAAAAAGGGAGGACACCTGGAGAGGCTTGTAAGAAGCCTTATGGTTGTTAAAGGTGTTGCTTTAGTTGCAAGGAATTGCTGTTAGAGCAACCCATGGACTGAGACAAGTCCATGGGTCCACACAACCATGAAGCCTTGACATGTTGCAGAACAACACTCCCCAGAGCATCATGAAAACCAGTAAGAGCAAAACAGCCTCTTGGTTGGATAGAGAGGCTCATGCACAGAACATGACTCCTCTCCTTATCACCTCATTTAACTGTCAGCTCAAGGAGGAAAATGAACTTGGCCCTGAAGTAACTGAATCCTGGGGCTCTGTTTGAGTAAATGAATAAAACAGGTTGTTCTCATTCTTATGAGGTGACAATGAAAGCCCTTTTTCCATCTTACCATTTGGTGAACTCACTGAAGCAACAGGGGCAGGCTGGGTGCACAACAGCTGGGAACACAGGATTCATGCAAAGAAGAGGCATGTGGATTTCTTGCAGATGCATTGGCATAAATTCAGCAGTCATGCACAGTTACTTCTTTTGTCATTTCTCCCTGAATTTGGTGGTTTCAAAAACATCTGGAGATCTCCAGGTTTGTATTTGCTGAGGACTGCAATAAAATTGTGCATACAAGAGGATTTTTTTAATGACATTAAAGGGACTGTCTCTCCTCTGGGTGACATGACAGGAGAGTGACTTTGCTTGTACAAGGGAGCAACTTCTCATGTGTAGGAAAGCATTAGTTCAAGATCCACTTATAATCACAGGGAGGTTTTCATGTTTCTCAGATGAAAAAGTTACCAAAAAAAGAAATAATTTCTGCAAAGTGGTCAAACAATTAAACAACCCACCTGGGCCTACATTGAGTGACCTGTGAGTTCAGTAGAACAAGTTTTCTGTACAACTGACAAGGCAGGCTGGAGAAATGCTGTTGCAAAGTACATTAGCAGTGCTTACATTTGTTTTCCCAAACACAACACACTGCAATCCAAAGTCTTGTGGTATACTTAAAATGAAGCAAGCTGAAAAAACACACACAAATGAACACGAGCTCTTTTGATAGTCATCTCTTTGTTAAACCTGTAAGACAATATTTCAGCATTTTTTCTGGAGTGAGTTCAGAGAAGGGCAACCAAGAACATTGAAGGGTCTGGAGAACAAGTCCTGTCAGGAGAGGCTGAGGGAACTGGGATTGTTTAGTTTGAAGAAGAGAAGGCTGAGGGGAGACCTTTTCGCTCTCTATAACTACCTGAGAGGAAGTTGTAGTGAGGTAAGTGTGGCCTCTTCTCACAAGTAAATAACAACAGGACGAGAGGAAATGGCCTGAAGTTACACCAGGGAATATTTAAACTGGATATTAGGAAAAATTACTGAAAGAGTAATCAGGTGCTGGAACACACTGCCTAGGGAGATGGTGGAGACACCATCCCTCTGGGTGTTAAAAAAACATGTAAAAGAGGTACTTCAGGACATTCTCTAGAGGGATGGTGAGGTGGGTTTTTTTGTTTGTTTTTTTTTTTTTTTTTTGTTTTAGTTTTGTTTGGGTTTGTTTGGTGTGGGACTTTGGGGGGGGGGAACTTCAGGAGAGAAGAGGGGAGGATGACAGGAGACTGGGTCCCTACAAGGGTCTTTTTGAACTTACAGTATTTTTCCAAATGCATAATTATTATTTTCTCCCTTCTCTCCTGCCCCTTCCTCCAAGCATAGTGCAATTCAGCATGAATTTGGGCTTTTTAGCATGTTTCAGGTGCAAAACTCAATTCAAATTTTGGCTTTTTCCATGAGCTTTTTCTAAGTAAAAAATGGAGAGAGAGCAGGGAGGTTCTTCCTCCCATCCAAACCACTTTTTTTTTTTTTTTTTTTTTCCTTAAAAAGGAAAAGAGACAGAAAGTATAAAAGTAGGGTTTGTTTTTTTTTTTGGTTGGTTGGTTTGTTTGAACAGATTGAATATTCTCAATTCATCTTAATTTTCCTCAAAAAATTTTCTTATTTTTCTTATTATTCTTATTATTGCCCTTCCACGTTGACAAGGTATAAATGTTGAAATGTCCAAAGAATACAAGATTTGATCAGTCCAGCTAACAATGGAACAAAGATGTTGCAATATAGAGATCTTGGAGGTAAGAGTTATCAAAAACACCCTCAAGGACAAAGTCTGAGACCTCAGTGAGGTTCTGTGGCTGCATTTGCCTTGGTTTCCTCTATGCAGGAATAGAAATAAAGTAATCACTGCATCATGGCCAGAATGTATCAAATCCAATGTTAAAACCAGAGAAAGACCAAGAGAGAGACAAATGTGTTTGCAAAGAAAAATAAATAAATAAGTCCCCCACACCCAACCCCACAACAGAGAAATGCAGTTCTTCAAAGGAGTGACAGAACTGCATTTATTTTTATTTTTTTTCCCCCTGAATTACTATCGGAGATGTTTTAAAGCAATCACATTGCAGCGTGGACATTCTCTCACTGTGTCATGCCCTTTGACTTCTACACATGAATCCCAAACCATAGACGCTGAGACCTAATTTCCCCCAGGGCCGTTTGAGTAGAAAATGAATCTGCAATGGGTGAAAAGCGAGACCTTTGAGTAGCGAAAGCAAGGGGAGGAAAAGAGGACAGAGTATCCTTGCACCATAGGGTGATCAGCAGGAAGAAGAGAGCAGAGAAAGTAATATACTGAATTGTGAACAAGCCAGCAATTCAGATAATGACTTCTCTAAAAGGATTATCCTCCCCCTCTACTCTGCACTAGTGAGACCATATCTGGAGTAGTGTGTTCACTTCTGGCCTCCTCAGTTCAAGAGGGACAGGGAACTACTAGGGAGAGTCCAACAGAGGCTACAAAGATGATGAAGGGACTGGAACATCTCTCTTACGAGGAAAGGCTGAGCACCCTAGGGCTGTTTAGTCTGGAGAAGAGAAGACTGAGAGGGAATCTTATAATGTTTACAAATATCTGCAGGGTGGGTGTCAAGTAGAAGGGGCCAGTCTCTTTTCAGTTGTGCCCGGTGATAGGACGAGAGGTAATGGTAGCAAGGTGAAACACAGGAATTTCCACCTCAACATGAGGAGAAACTTCTTTCCTGTGAGAGTGGCAGAGCCTAGAACAGGCTGCCCAGGGAAGTTGGAGAGTCTCCTTCTCTGGAGTTTCAAGACCCATCTGAATCTGTTCCTGTGTGGGCTGCCCTGGGTGTTCCTGCTGGTGCAGGAAGGTTGGACTCGATGATCTCCAGAGGTCCCTTCCAACCCCTACCATTCTATCATTCTATGATTCTATGTTAATGAAGAATTAATTATTTTCAAATTCATAGATGAAATTAATTCAATAACATTTACTGTACCATTCAGGCTTTTACTCTTTCTTCATCAATCCCTTATTGCTACCTGAATTACAACTACTGCTTAGCTAATAAATGAAGAAGCTGCTTCTATTAATGAATTAACATTTTAGTGACAAGGTGTTGCAAGATAATAAATCTACCTGAAACATTATAGTATAGAAAGACAAATTTGCAACAGTTCCTTTAATCTATATTTACTTTTAGAGTAGGCAGGCACAGTATATCAGTCAGAGAGCAAGAAGAGATATTCAGAATATTTTTGCATGGCATTGACAAAAGAAAGCATAAAAGAAAGCAAAAGCAGGTTCATGCAAATTGTTGAGTAAGTGGATTTTTGGAAAGACAAGGGAATGCTGGGTCTACTCTAAGATCACCCAGTACCCTTCTGAAGCATATGGAAAAACACTGTAGTTAGAAACCAACCCTGCATCTGCAGTCAATTGACCTCAAGAAGCCCTTGGAGATACCCTAAGTGCCAAGGCCCTTTAGTTGGATTATGGTTTTCTTCGAGGACCTCATTATTTATTGCATCTATTACTAGTAGATGTACTGCAAAAACACTGATGGCCCCAGGCAAGTGCTGTGATGAGGTACTTTGTTTGATAATTCCTTTTTGAAAAACCCTGTGATAACTCAGGCAGGGAAGAGAAATGTTATTATTCCCTATATTGCAGAGCTATGCAGGGTGCCAAAGATATTTATGCTAACTCAATAGAACCAAGGTTTCACCTGGAAAGTTTAAATGACTCATCTAAGGCCATTCCAAAAGTCAGAAGGGACCATATCTCCTTTATTCCTTTAATTCCATAGTTTTAATCTTGGTCACTTGGTAACTACTGCTGTCAGTGGGAACTTTCCCTTGGACAGCAGTGTGAAAGCTCCCCCCTGACACCTGCTGATAGTGGATCCCACTGGGTGATAGAGCAGTTGGCTATGATAGAAGCCTCCATTCTTTTACTTCTCCTCCATATTCCACCTTGGTAGCATTTCAAACAGTGGACAAGAGCAGAGAGCAAGTATACTGGAGAAGGCCGCTGATCCTTCAGACAGAAAATGAATTGCAACGTTAAACCGAATTGATAGCTTACCTGAAAACAAGGGAACAATGAGATGGTTAGTGTGGGTTATGAGTTGAAAAATTGATTGTTATTTTAATATTTATTTTGGGAAGTGAGGTTCAGTTGTAACAGAAAAGGCTATGAAGTTATTGCAACCTATTACAGACACTCTAGAAAAATTTGAAACTAACGTGTATCGTTCAGAGTATAATCGATATACAATGTTAAGTAGTTAGTACTGTATAGAGATTTACATTTCAATGCCATGACCATGCTGTACACTGAATCAATAGCTTCTTGTATAAATAATGGGATAGTTCACTGCCAAAATATGCTATTCTTAATGCTTATTAGACTATCAGAGACAGGCTTAACATGTGAGGCATAGTTATACAACCCATGTACTGTAAACTTCTCAGGGATTTTGTTTTTATGAGGTATCAGCTGTAATACAGCATTAGCAGAGTGGTAAATCCCAGAGTTACCAGGGAGAAAGTATCTAATCCTGTTTACCTTTTTCAGGTCAGTAGCTACTGCAACACAGAGACAGCACTCACCTCGGTCAGAGTATGACATGTTTGCCTTGGATTCATTATCCTCTGGAAACTGAGTGAAACAATAAAGACCTGAGAATGCCATAAAATTGCTCAACAATCCTATGGTAAGTATTACTGTTTATCTTTCATTTCCTCCCTGTGTTTTTAATGTTGAATGGTGTCAAGGTTTCAGGCAGGGCTGGCCACTAGATAGTTGCTCTCCCCCAACCATTTTCCCTTCCCAAAGGGGGAAAGAGAAAGGGAATAAAGGAGAGAGACTTAAGGATAAGAAAAAATTATGGATGAGAAAAAAATAGAACTGCTTTAATGAAAATTAAAATAATAAAATGGAATATATACAAAATCAATATCAAACCAAATACCCCTGATGGCAATTACATCACTGTCACCACTGATGCTATGAAGCAGTCACTAGGGAAGTCCCAGACTGGACTAAGCAGCTAATGTGAACCAGATGCAGGAGCTGGATTCTGGAACTGGATTCAGGAGCTGGTTTCTGGAACTGGATTCAGGAACACACAGATTGGGATCAAAGGCAGAATGGACAGAGTTCCCCTGGGGTGCTGGCCATTGAGGAAGTGAAACTGATCCTCATGATCCCTCAGCTTTATACTGGATATGATGTATATGGAATGGAATAACTCAGTGGTCGGTTTAGGGTCACCTGTCCTGGCCACTCCTCCCCACAGGTTCGGCCTTTTACCTTCTGCACCCTCCCAACATGCTAGACAAGATTTACCAGTGTCCTTGGTCTTCATACATTGGTATGAAGTACCTGTAAACATCAAGCGTCATCACTCTTAGAAGCAGACACTGAGAAAATATGACATCAACTTCAGACAGTACAGTTAGTAGGAAGAGACTGAGCTGAAAAGTAAAATCACTGAACAGAATTAGTTCTGTTCTCACTCAAACCAGGACAGATGGAAATGAGCAGTATCAGGCTCATCTGCATCGTAAAAGCATCTTTATTCCTTGGAAGCAAAAATGTCAGGCATTGAAGGATAATTGATAGCTGCATGTTGAACTTTGAAAGTCCATTTATTTTGAAAAACTTCTGCTTTCCTATCTTCTTTCCTTCTTTTCCTGCTTTATATTTTCTAGACTGCTTAAATTAAAAGGCTATCTTTAATTCATAAGGGTTACAGAATCACAGAATTACTGAGACTGAAAAAGATCTCTCAGATCATCAAGTCCAGACTATGACCCAACACTGTCACACTGGCTAGACCATGGCACTAAGTGCCACATCCAACCTTTCTTTAAACATAGCCAGGGACGATGACTCTACCACCTCCCTGGGCAGGCCATTCCAGTGTCTGATCACTCTCTCTGTCAGGAAGTGCTTCCTGATATCCAACCGAAACCTCCCCTGGCACAGCTTCAGGTCATGCCCTCTCCTCCTGTCACTAGCTGCCTGGGAGAAGAGCCTGACCCCCACCTGACTAAAACCTCCCTTCAGGTAGTTGTAGAAAGCAACAAGGTCCCCACAGAGTCTCCTCTTCTCCAGGTTAAACAACCCCAGCTCCCTCAACCTTTTCTCATAAGACTTTCCTTCTAGTCCCTTCCCCAGCCTTGTTGTCTCCTCTGGACCCGCTCCAGCACCTCAATGTCCTTCTGGAAGTGAGAGGCCCAGAACTGTGCACGGTACTCGAGGTGAGGCCTCACCAGTGATGAGTACAGGGGCAGAATCACATTCCTAGTCTTGCTGGCCACACTATTCCTGATCCAGGCCAGGATGCCATTGGCTCATGTTCAACCAGCTGTCACCCAGCACTCCCAGTCTCTCTCCACCAGGCTGCTCTCCAGCCACTCCTCCCCCAGTCTGCAGCGTTGCCTGGGGTTATTGTGGCCAAAGTGCAGGACCCTGTGCTTGGTCCTGTTGAACTTCCTACCCTTGGCCTCGGCCCATCGACCCAGCCTGGCCAGGTCCCTCTGCAGCATCTTCCTAACCTCTGGCAGATCAACACTCCCTCCCAATTTGGTGTCATCCGCAAATTTACTGAGGGTAGACTCAATCCCCACATCCAGGTCATCAATAAAGATGCTGAATAGGACTGGGCCCTGTATTGATCCCTAGGGTACACCACTGGTCACTGGATGCCAACTGGATGCAGCACCATTCAGCACCACTCTCTGGGCCCGGCCATCCAGCCAGTTCTTAATCCAGCAAAGAAGGGAGCACCTGCCCAAGCCGTGGGCTGCCAGCTTTTCCAGGAGGATGCTGGGGGAGACTGTGTCAAAGGCTTTGCTGAAGTCGAGGTAACCCACACCCACAGCCTTCCCCTCATCCCCTAGGCGGGTCACCCAGTCATAGAAGGAGATGAGATTGGTCAGGCAGGACCTTCCCTTCCTAAACCCATGTTGGCTAGTCCTGATTGCCTGGTTGTCTTCTATATGTTGCGTGATTGCACTCAAAGTGTTCATCTCCTTCAGTTACTTATGCCTGTAATTAAAGTCACAATGCTATATTTTTGACATTAGAAATAAGTCCACAACAACAAACTACAATTTTGCAAATTGACTTCAAGTAGGGAAGTAAGCAGCAGGAGCAAATAAGCCCTTAAGAAACAATGATTCAGCCCTTGAGAACAGAGGATGAGGAAGAACTGTAGCACAGAATAATGAATAATCAGAATTACTGGAAAAAAAAATGTCCCAGCCTTTTTTTGTTATGCTGCTATATGTCCAGACAACCTTCCTAGGAGCCAGGGCTCTTGGCTCTAGCCTGGATGATGATGCAGCTCTGACATCCTGCATTTACATTCCACTGCAAAACAATAATAAATGTGAGTGAACAGTGAAAGCTCTTCACTCTGTCACATTTGACTATTTGAACAGTGCTTTGACTGCACCTGTCCTTAAGTCGCTGAGAAGTTCCCCAAACCAGACATTAGATATTCTCTGAGATCACAGAACCACAGAATTGCTATGGTTGGAAAAGACATTTAAGAGCATGAAATTCAATTGTTAGTCAACTTTACCAAGGCCACTACTACACCGTATCCTTGAGCACCACATCTAGATGGCTTTTAAATACATCCAGGGATGTTGACTTAACACCTCCCTGGGCAGAATGTTCCAGTCTTTGATAACCCTTTCAGTAGAGAAGTTTGCCTCTTGCCCAACCTAAACCTCTCCTGGCACAACTGGATGTCATTTCTCTTGTCCCATCAGCTGTGACTTGTGAGAAGAGACCAACAACCCACCTCTCTACAACCTCCTTTTAATCAGACTAAACATGTCCAGCTACCTCAGCTGCTTCTCATAAGACATGTGCTCTAGGCCCTTCTCCAGCTTCATTGGCCTTCTCTGGACCTGCTCCAGGACCTCAATGTCTTTCTTATCCTGCAGAGCCCAAAACTGAACTCAGTACTCCTAGTGTGGCCTTACCAGTGCCAAGTACAGTGGAACAACCGCTTCTCTAGTCCTGCTGGCCACATTATTTCTGATGCAGGCCAGGATGCTGTTGGCCTTCTTGGCCACCTGGACACCCTGCTGGCTTATGTTCAGTCAGGTGTTCACCAGCATCCCCAGGTCCCTTTCCACCAGGCAGCTTTCCAGCCACTCCTCCCCAAGCCAGAGCCTTGCCTGGGATTGTTGTGGCCCAAGAACAGGACTCAGTATTTGGCCTTGTTGAAGACCATATGATTGGCCTCAGCCCACTGATCCAGCCTGTCCAGGTCCCTCTAAAAAGACTTCCCACCCTCAAGCAGATCAACACTCCCACCTATTTCAGTGTCATCTGCAAACTTACTGAGGGTGCTCTCAATCTCCTTGTCAAGATCATTGATAAAGATGTTAAGCAGCAGTGGACCCAGCACTGAGCCCTGGGGAACACCACTTGTGACCAGTCTCCAACTGGATTTAATTCCATTCCCCACCACTCTCTGGTCCCAGCCAGTGATTTACCCAGCTCAGCGTGTGCCTGCCTAGGCCTAGGGCAGCCAGTTTTGTCATGAGGATGCTGTGGGGAACAATATCAAAGACTTTGCTGAAGCCCACATAGCTACATCCACAGCATTTCCCTCATCCAGCAAGCAGGTCACCTTGTCATAGAAGGCAATGAAGTTTGTTAAGCAGGACCCGCGCTTCATGAACCTGTGTTGACTGGGCCTGATCAGCTGGTTGTCCTATAAATGGTGTGTTATGGCACTTAGGATGATTTGTTCCATGAATGAAGATGTGTAAGAGGGGCACTTCAGGATTTTACTGGACTATATGTCTTAGCAATGAGACTTGGTAGGAAAGCAGCCTTAGGTTGTGCTATAAAATAAAGCAAAGCTGACAGATTTTAATAACCTTGGAAATGTAATAAGAACTTAGAAATGCCTATTACATGCCTAGGGTGTGGAATTGCTATTACAAAATGTGATTAACAAATAAAAGCAGAGAAAATATTTACTTGGCATTCCTAAATCTGGACTAGTGAAAAAAAGCAGTCTCCTTTGGCTTATACTATAGGGGAACTGCAATAATTTGTAGGGAAGCCAACATTGATAGTGGTTTTTATCTTATTGTAAAGGTAAGATGAGAATCTGGCCCCAGCTAGGACAGTGACAGGAACCAACTTAAACACTGTTCTTTTGGGGAGTATGAACTGCCTATTTTAACAGTATCATACTCACACTACAGTAGGAAAAATAAACATTTGAAGTGTCTCAAGCCAATTAGCAGTGCACAAATGAACAACAGGAGCCTGTGCATCATTACCTGCAAAGAACTGATGAAGTTCTGCTTTGAGAATCAAACTGAGGGTGTTTTCATGACATCAGCTATGAAACAGTTTTATTGTCAGTTGCCTGTACTGCATATTTTGTCTTCAGGTTCCTTCATGAAAATTTTGCAGGAACCTCTTCCTATGCCAGCCCAAGACAGACAGAAAAATCAAACTTGATCAAAGTGTGGTCTGCTGTAGAGACGACCTGTGAGCATAGAGTGGTGTTTGATCAGCAATGAAACCCAGGGAGTTTCTTCACATTGGATTAGGACCACACTCAGACCTTGAGCGTAAGGGTGTGTGAAATGTAATAGCTGTAAAATGTAAAAGCTTCATTATCTCATGAAAAAACTCTCAAATTCAAAGTCAGTCATAATGAACAGGGAAAGTGATAAACAAAACACACAGAGACACACACACGTAGGATAAGTGATTACAAAAACAGTGGCAAAACCCTGAACTCTCAGGTCACTAATTGATGGACCGTTAAGAAACTATATGGACTTTGTATCTGACAAGAAGGGAGAAACAAGATGAACTTGAGAATTGTATATATGTGAGGAGCACCACATTAATGCCCTCTCTGCGTGTGTACATCAGAGATACATGCTCAGCCTTGCTATTGGTTAAACTTGCAAACAAGAAAGCAGAAGCTGTATCCATCAACCTGATGCAGTGAAAAACTCAAAACCCGAAATTATTCTTCAGGCATTCTTTATTTTGTGGCACCAGACGCAGAGGGGATCACTCCTCCAATGCAAGTGTGTACCGATGCAAGCTGGATACATAGTTTATATGCAGACTAAACATACAGATTCATTATATTTCTTAGAAAGGGCAGTCTTATGCTAATGGATTTCTGGAATTCATTTACATAGGCCAAGCATGCGTAATAAAATTAGGCTTAGGGTCTTTTCTACCCTTGGGGGTCTTTCATGACCTCTGGTGGTCATTTACTTCATCTTCTCTTCTTCATCACCATGTTCTTTTAGTGACCTAAAGCCTAAAATC
>WTSP01018621.1:0-59763 GCA_025331215.1 Actenoides lindsayi
CGGCGGGTGCGGGGGAGTGGGGGGGGGGGGGGGGGGGGGGCAGCGGGGCCAGTGGCTTCATCCTCCGGGCCTAAATCCACTTCGGGGTTTACCAAGCAATCAGCAAAGCCAAACTAAGCCACCGCTCCGGCGCTGCGCAGCTGCGGAGGGCTGGCCGGCAGTTAACCGGCCCTGAGAAAGATGTAGCAGGGCGGGCACAGGGGAACGAAAAAGCGGCGGAACGGGCGGGCGGCGCTCGGGGAAGCCGCCGGGACGGCCGGGCGGGGAGCCGGCTGCCGGAGAATGGCGGCTCTGCGGGTGCTAGAGCTCTACAGCGGCATCGGGGGGATGCACCAGGCCCTGAAAGGTACCGGCAAGCGGCCGCTGCCGGCGCGGCCTCGCCGTGCGCCTCCTCCCTCCCTCCTCCGGCCCCCTGCTCGCCCGCCCCCGCCTCCCAGGGCGCAATCTTCTCGATGGGACCCCCGACCCCTGAGGGGGGGCGGCTGGAGAGCGCCATCTTCTCGATGGGCCGGGCTAACATAGCCCCTCTCCTCCCGCAGCCCCTTCCCTAGCCCGGCTTGTCGCTTCCTCCCGCTGGCTTTCACAAGGAGGTGTGGAAGGAAACAGTCTGGCCCGGCCCCCGAATCCCGAGCCCGGGAGGCACAACCTCCCCTTCTGCAGGGGCAGGTGGGGTTGGTGCTGCCTCACAGGCCTGCGGGCAGGGGCTGCGTGGGGCTAGCTGTAAGGGGGATTGGTCATGGGTTTGGCTAGTGACATACTTGTTTTAGGGGCCTATGGCTGTAAACTGAGCAGTGCTCAGAAGCACTCGTGGCCTGCTGAGTGGTGCCAGGTACCCAGGAGCACGTTGGGATGGAAATCGGGGATCCATGCTCCTTCTTAGGCCCAGGCAGCTGTTCCTGGGAAGGCCATGATTTTGTGTTCATTAATACGTGCTCTGTCTTTAAATGAGGCACCCCTGCTGCAGCTGGCATCAGGGTGATGGAGATGCGCAGGATGACAGTCCAATGAGCCAGGGTATTCCATAGGCAAAAACTGGGACTTGGTTTTCATGGTGCATAGTTAGGTGAATAGCTGATACACGATGAAATATGAGCCTGACCGTATGAGGTTGATACAACATTTTATAAATATGAAAGCTGAAGATGGAATTTGGACTGATGTGGAGAGTTCATGCTTGACTGTGTGCCTAGGTGAGGTTTTTTTATCTGGTACAAGGACCCCTTGGCTCAATTTGCTGGATTGTTAAAGCATGCCCTGGGTGACCTTTGGCAAGTCCTGGAAACTCTCTGGGATTCTCCAAATTAAAAACTGAGCCAGGGCTGTTGATTTCCTTTGTAAAGTACCTTGGGCCTCATTACTTCAAAGTCCAGGTTTCAACACATGTTTATGTAATAGATGAGAATTCACCATAATAATTTTCATTGTAACTACCATCCTTCAAATACCTCATAAGCATTAGCAGCCCTTCTATTCCACACTACAACAGTGAGCAGAGTTTTGTCATCAAAGCATCAGGTGAAAACTCACCCTAACTTGTTTTCCTAGGGAGTTGTGTATTATTAAAAGGTTATGCTTACAGACCAGAATCCATTTAGCATCATTTGTTTACTTAAAACATACATCTGGCAGCATGACATTTTTTTCTACAGCCTAGTTTGTGCTTGAATGTGTATATATGCTTTATATATTTATAATATGTAAAAACATGTATCATGCCAAAATAGGTACTTACGTTGCTATTGTAAATAATCTTAACCACGTGTTGTAAGGATGCAGTTACCTTATTTCCACAGCCATTCTGAGAATATTGTGTCTGGAATATGGAATTGCAGATTTTGGAGGTTTTGTGGGATTAAAAGAGGGTTGTTATAGATTGATTGTAGTGTATATAGCTGTGATGGTAACACTCTGCTTTTCTAGTAGTCTTGTTTCTGAAGTGATGGGAACTGTCTCTGTCTTATGGGCAATTTCTGTACTTCCATAGAAAGCTGATGGTTTCCTGACACTTAGTGAAGGACCATGGTGTAGGCTACATGTCACATGTTGGAGGGTGTGTGTATGCAACAAACCTTTACTGAACATTACCTAGCTATGTTCTTAGCATAATTATAGATGTCTTGTGGATGTTTGGTAGTATGCTGCAGTAGTTAATAAATGGCCATGCTAAATGTGATAAGGATGGCCACCTAGGAAAGCATCGTTTACAACCCAGCAAATACGTTAGAAGGATGGGAATATTGAGAATGCAGCCTTAGAAGATTATTAGAGTACTGTAAACTTGTATCCAAAAGATACACTGGTTGAGCGATGCCCCAGTGGATGGGTAGTGCACATATGAAAGCTTGAGATTATACGTCACCTTTATATATTGTGTAGTTTGGAGGGTGAAGGCATTAACCAAAGCCCTTGTATTACTTCCCAAAAGGGTAAATTTATTTCCAAACTTACTGTTTCTGATTGTTCTAAACACAACTGCATCAATATCAGTGCGTGTTGCAATTTCTGTTCTTCTGGGCTTACATTTGACTGAAGAAATTGCACTAAATATGCATAATGAGGCCGAGATTCTTTTGTAGTGGTACCAGTCAAGGCAGGTGAAGGGACTTAAATTATTATTTGTGTAAATGAACCTAGACAGTACTGAATGGTTAAATACCAATTGAAATTTGCAAAGCTATTTGCATTACAGTTGGTACAACTTCTTTTCAAATCTGGGTGCTTTTTTTTCTGGGAAGCATATGAGGACTCAGCCCATAGGCATTGTGTCATCTTGGAAAAAGTCCCAACTGTACACTTCTAGATGAAAATCTTGGTTTGAGTGTTGTTAAAACTAATCATCGGTCAATTTGAATTAAAAGGGTTCCATGCAATTTGCACTGAATTAAGTATTTAATGGCAGGTCATTATGTAAAACTGGTTTTGATGAATTGTATTGTTTTCAGGAGTACTGATTCGGGCATTTTGATCCTTTCTGCTCTTTTCTAAGTCTCTTAGACATCTGGATTGAGTTGTCTTCTGCAGTTTATAAAGGAACAAAGTAAAGTCAAAAGGGATTTAAGTGTTTGCTTTTATGTGGGAATCAAACTGAAAAAAAAAAAAGTGAATATTCCTCTGTAAGTACTTTAATAATAAGGTTTTTTATATGGTTTAGGCCTATATGTCTACATGAAACCATGCCATTTGAAAACGCCTGATACAGTGTTTTGCATATCATTTAACAAATGGCAGATTGTTTGGCATCTTCTATTTAAATCAAGTACAGAAATATTAGAAGGGTTTTTTTTTCCCCATCTAGATACGAAGCTTGAAGGAAAGCTTTCCATTTTGCCAGTGCTTTCGTAAACCGGGTACAGGAGAGACGAAGGTTGCGTGTAATACTTAATTTTCTTGGTATAGTTTCTTGTGAATCTATACAGCCAAAAAAAATAATAAGAACATGTAGCAAGAGAGCATGGAATACTTCAGTGGCAGCACCCCAGGAAAGCTGTGTGTTGTACAAAAGGGATTCTGCAGCTCTGGCAAGTTCTGGTTCAGTCTTGGTTCCAGGCTGCGTTATGTAGTTTTGTAGCCAGTTATGTTTAGCAGAGCCAGTCCAAGTTTCTACTTTTCTGTGAAATTGCCAGTGTTTTCTACTGGCAAGTGGGTATTTTCCAGGAAATCTGACTCTGCCTTCTCTACCTTAAAGCCCTTTTTGGCTGCCATCTTTCATAAACTTAGTTTTAGGACAGCATATACTTGAGCTTCCAGGATAAGGATGTTCATGGTTTCGGCAGATGTCATTAAAGCAGAATGCATTTGGCACCAAGTGGTATGCAGTTGGTTTTGAGATTGTCCTCGCCTGCACTAAGAAATAATTGAATTTTTGTAAATTCCTGGAAATCTATAGTTGAGTCAGGTTCCTTTAGACAGTGAAGAGAAGGCTGTTCTGGGTTGTAGATTTCAGTGCTAAACTGAAAAAGAAAAATCTTGGGGATTGTCTAGTTCTGTGCTGATAATTCAGCTGTAGATAATTCAGCATATGTAGAATTTCTAGGTTTAGACCTTGAATGCTTTTTAACCAAATTTTAAGTTTAACAGCAAAGACAAGCAAAGAGATGTAATTCAGAAAGCTGAGCTTGATTAAGAACAGAAGTCAGTGAGATCGTTCATATTCACACTCGTGAAAGATTGATGCAGCTAAGGCATAGGAGTGCATTTCTTCCCTCTTCTCACCTGTGCTCCAGGATGGCCTTTAGATCATGTATGTCTAAAGCTGTGATACTTTTAATATATATTTGTGTGTGTGTGGATGTAAATGTATTCTTTATTATCAAGTGCAAAGTCCCTGCAGTGAAAAAACACAGTTTTATTTTTAGAAAGTGTGTGACTACCAATGTATTTCCTTAGCACCTTTCCATCAAACAAACAGCCTGCTCTTCCTCTTTACCAACTAAACCAAACTTAAACTGGCTTATTTATTTTTGGCAGCTTTTCCATGAAAAATGGGTTCTGGGTCTCTGCCACAAGCATTTGTGATCTGCCAGGTCACTGGAAAAATGAGAGGACATCTTTTAAAAAATATCAGAATTTTGCACTGATATTTTTCCTTTGGAATTGTTATATTTCAATTGGACGGAGTAAGAATTTGAGTCTTTGGTACTCTGTCATCTCTGTTTATTCATTTGATGTTGTATCTCTGTGAATTGCAAAGCTGTGCGTACACTGAGCAAGCGTTGCTATCTTAGGAGGAGAGGCAAAGGAGAGAAAACTGGCAACCAGGTTTGGGACTCATTACAATGCAAACCAGAAATGTTGCCAGCCTGAGGAATTTTTTACACCTAAACTCATTTGGGTGTAATTCTTCTCTGAAATGTCACCCTTTGTAGCACAGGATGGTGCCAATTGTGCCGTGATGTAAATGTACACGGTTTATAGGGGTGAACGTGAACAAATCCTGTACAAATACAGTGGTGAAAACCCTTGCTAAGTATCCTGCAGGAAGCGAGTATCAAGTTTACTGAGAGTTGTGTTGACTGTAGCCATGGGCAGTTCAACCTAATTTTAGCCAAGAGCTGACAACTCGGAAATGAAATCTTTGCTGTCTGTTTTAAAAGGAAACAGGACTGACAAAACTTGTGACTAATCTTCCCTTTTCCAGCTCTTTCCATTCACCTGTTAGGAAAGATAATTGTTCTGGCTCTGATTTTTCCAGTATGCTGAGTGAGATCCACCAGGCTCTGCCCTTGGTGTAATACCATGTATTTCATGTGCTCTGCTGACATTAATGGTTCTGTTGCAAAAGAACAGTGGTGAATATAAACAGATCTATGTTCATTTTAAGGTCTGCTTGAAACACATGATGAGGTCTTTGATTCTGAAGAGGAAAAGGACAGATATTTTAATGTCAGGGATTTTATTTTCAGGGTTTGGGTATGACACCCTTTGAGTTTGGTTTTCCAAATCAGAAGCTAGTGCATGCATTTTCCTTTGTTTCAAATGCTGCACCTTCCAGCAGCATCCCTTTCACTCAGGTGACTACTACATAGGTGAAATGGCTTGGAAGCAATGTGTATACCACCAAACAGTTGAGACGCAAAGTTGCCTCTTTAGGCAATTTAAATAACAGCTGCAGAGTTTCTGCAGTCTGGATCCTAGCGATTTGAAGAGTCAAGAGCAAAACCGGTGCTTTCCTAGTTAGATGATGCAAATTGAAGTTCACTGCTTTCAGCCAAGAGTGAGTATTATAATCTAGTCTGCCTAAAAATAACCCGTAACACCTCTCGCAGTAACTTCCCCATCATGTCTGTGGCTTCCTTTCGAGCCATCTTCTTCACCAATGCAAAATCTCAGTTCAAAACCTGGGGTGTTGAGGAACATTACAAATCAAGTATTCCAGGAGCTACTTATTTTCACTTAGAAAATGTGCTTTGCTTTATTTTTTTTCCCCAGTCTGCATAATTTTTAATTTATTTTTTTTTCTGCATTGTTACAATTCTCTTAAATGACTGTGTTTTGAAAATTAAATGTACTGGTTTCGGGGAAAAAAAAATAAATCTCCAGGGCTGTGTCTGTTTCTGTATTGAAGATCTGCCACATATATCTGGGAGTTGATTTAGCATTTCACTAAGTCAGCAATTCAGGGGCATTTTCATATTCCTGAGTTGCTTTTATGGCTTTTGTCGGTGGGGATAGTTAAACAGAGTCTTGATTCTGTTGTTGGGGTTTTTTTTTTTATGTATTCTGCTTCCAGTCTTTTTTATGGTGCATTCCTACAGTCATTTTGAAATAATAACTGTAATTGGTATAGCAAACCAGCATATCACAGTTTGACATGGAAGTTATTTAAATTTCAGAAGGAGTTCTTAATGTTTCATTTTCACTTTGTTTGAAATTTGCATAAGCTTTTCTTTGCTAGGTTGATTGTGTGAGATCTGCTTGTCTGCTTCAGCTCCTTCATGTGTTTCCAGGGTATTTCCACACAAATATGCTTAATCAGCTTTTGGAGGGAGTCTGTTCTGTAACAGGAACTTCCAAGTGAGCCACAGCTTTTGCATGGAAAGGAGGAGAAGCTTTGAAAAAATTACCAGGTCTTTGAATTGGGAAGAGGATGTTGGGTGGCTTAGTTCAGGAAAAGTTCCCATCCCTCTCCCATGCGGGTTAATAGCTCTGGTTTAGACTGGACATTGTATTGCAAGGGGATTCAATAAATTGCTATTAAGCTATGTGCTCTCTTTCAGTGTTTCCAGGCATTTTGATCTGTGAAGTTCCTTGATGCAAATTCCCAGTACTTTTTTCTTGTGCATATGCAGGGAGAGACTGGATTGATGTTAGTGAACGGGATGAGCATCTGAATCATGAGTTGTGAGAGAAAGCACATTGCCTGTCTTTCCAGTTGTTATTTTAAAACAATGTTAATTTAGATAATAACTTGAAGTCCTTCCTTCCCTTCCTCCTTCCCTTTCTCCTTCCCTTTTGAAGTGCCTGGAACACACAGTAATGATCAGGTTGTCAGGACAACATGTTTTAAGAACTGAAAGAATAAGTGAGAAAAGCAGTCTCTTAAACAGTACTTAAAGTTTGTTCCCATTACCCAAGTGTTACAACTTTGGAAGATGCAAGTGTTGATTCTTGAATATGCTTGTAAATTGAGACAGTGAACCTGCTAAGGTGAGGTTCTTTTCACACTAGGTGTCAGTGTTAACATACCTGTTCTGTAGCCTCAGGTGTAGTCATCCTATTGTCCTCATGGATACACCTGTATTTAATACTTAGTTGCAATTTATGGTCAAAATGCCAAGACAGTAACTGAAAATTATGTTGACCCTTGATGAGCAACACTCTGTAAATCATTTTCTTGTGAAACTCCTATTCTTTTGCCCTCTATCGCACCAGGTAAACCCAGGAGAACCAGGTTGGTCTTTGTTAAAAGTCAGCTACAATCTTTCCAATGGTTTTCTCTTTCATCTTACTTTTGAATAAGGTGGCCTTGAAAACTTGAAAGACAGTAGATGGGTAGTAACTACATCACTCAAAATTAAATCCACTGAGGACATCATAGGTGGTTTTTCATCCTCTCAAACTAAATAATTAGCTGACTAGAAGTAATTCATAAGATAATTCATAATGTCATTTGTTGGTATATTACTTGATCATGTTGTGAGACTACTCAGAGGCATGTGGCTATTTGCCTTGTTTCCTTTGACTTACAAAATTGTTTTTTTAAATCTCCTGTGATTCATCTGGGGCTTTAGTGGAGACCGCAATGTAAATCTCCCAGTGGTTGAAACTGGTCTTCTGTAACAAGGAGTATAGTCCCTATTTTCTGCCTGTGGCTATTACAGTGACCACAGCCTGTCTTCCTGGAGAAAAAGCTCCAGTGAAGGTATTGTGCTTGGTACTAATAGTGTGACATGATGAGCAGTGGATTAAACACTCTTCTTTTTATGTCTTCAGCTTCTGTAGAAGCTATTATTCTGTTGCTCTATAAAATAACCATTGCTTAGTTACATTCATTTTAGTGTATGTTTCTTCCAGGATTGTAGCTGTCAGCAGATTTCTTACAATGTGCTCTCTTCTTCTCAGTAACACCTCTAAGTGTGCCCAAGTATTTCCTTTGATATCAGGAGAAATGGAGATGCCAAATGTTAGCCTTCAAAGCATTTGGTATTTTGGTGACCTTGAACCTAAAGGAGGCATCAGCTGGGTTCAAGGCCCAAGGTTTTATTGGAATTAAATAAAAATGTTTTCCAGGCAACTTCTTATTGCAAGAGTAGATGTACCTCAAACACATTTATTAATGCCATTTTTTCACCATGAGAAGCAGTAAAATAACACGTTTAGTTGCATCAAGTTGTCAGTGGCTGTAGAGGCTCAGGCAGTGGCAGAGGGACTCAGCAGGTTGACTCAGGCTGAGTTCCTTAGCAAAGGAACTTCGTGTCCAGAGAGACCAGCTGAGTTAAGTGGGAACTTTGTAGAGATGCCCCCTGTTTGGAGTTGGTGTGACTCTGTCTACAAATTAAGAAGTGCAGAGTTAGCTTCCATTTTTGGACATCCAGGGAAGGGAAGCTATGGCCATATGATTAGTAACACGGTATGTTTTTCATAGAGTTTTAAAGGCAACACAGCAGAGTTTGATCCTGTGATTTCCCTTTTGAGTGTAGATGTAACACAACTGAAGAAATGCATTCTTCCAAGAATAGTAAGGAAAAGCTGCAGCTTTCAGATTGTGTTCTTGTTTGATTTTTGTTGTTGCGGTATTTTTTTTTTCTAATTTTAGAAAGCTGCACATCTGCCGAAGTTGTTGCTGCCGTTGATGTGAACACTCTTGCCAATGAAGTTTATAAGCACAACTTTCCCAGCACACCATTATGGGCAAAGACAATTGAGGTGAGTAATGAGTGTCTTCTCCACTCTAGTCTGGCATATGTAGAAGTAAGTTGTCTTCACTATCCTTACTAGTAACAAGCAAAATATGTAATTTCTGTTGTTATGAATATAGCAGGTGTAACTTTGATTTCTTGAGCTATGGTTGCTTGTTGAAGCTAGAGGGGTATTCCCACTGCAGTCTTCTCCTGAAAGTCTTAACTGCTGCATCAAGAAAAGTTAGGTGAATGTCAAGAGGAATGCTTACTACCGATAAAAGAATGGCAAAAATAATACTGTTAGATTAAAAAAATATTTTCATGTATTTTGGAAGAATTTAATTAAATTACTTGGAGGCATGCCTTTGTTTTGTAGTTACAGCTGAGCTCAGTAAAACACTGGATGGGACAATCTTGTGCTTTTTTTGGTGGGCTCAATGAATCAAAAGTTTTAGGAATTCTGTCCCTTCTCCAAATTACTTTAAAAAGAACTAGGTAAAATTGGGTTCTGTTGTGCTAACTGAGGGGCAAGCCAGGCATGTTTTGCCTGGGTTCAGTTAGAAATTTCTGTATACTGCTTAATCCTCTTTTACGGTTTTACAACGTGACAGTAAAAGATACTGAATTTGTTTTAAGACACCAGCTTAAGTAAGACTTAATTAGGTGGCTAAAGGTTAAATGCTTATTCAGCACTCAATAATAACAGGCTAAATGTCTACAGTTCTATATGGGAAAAGAACAAGAATGCTTGCCTGTGTCTCCTTATAGTAGGTAAGAGCAGATTACAGTCAGTAAAACCTTCTTTAAATTTACTGGGAAAATAAAGCAGCTTTTGTCCAGTTGCTGTGGGCAGTTATATTACATTTGCTATATAGATATCCCTTAAAATATGTAAGGCAATGATTTCTTTGTCCAGCTCATACTTACTTAATCATTATCCTGCTCTCCTCTTGACCCCTTCATATGTTGTCCTTCTTGTGTTGCTCTAACGTTTAGCCTAGAGGAATTTCTGTCTGTGTAATTAATTCATGCCACAGGCCTAATCCTTTCTTCTGTGAACAGAAATATTTTTGCAGAGCAGTTCAGCCATGTAATATCTTTGAGGGATTTTTACTGGGTGAAAACTAGAATGAAGTGAACTTTATGGGATGTGTCGGTAGTGAGCTCCTTAGAGAGAAAACCCACAGTTTGGACCTGTAAAAATCATCATGTTAACACTTGAGCTACCTTTTTTGTTCAGATATTTTGTCTCTTGAGAAGATCTGGTATTTTTTCATCTGTTTTGAATGTTGTTTTTGATGTATAAAGACTTAGTATCTGAATAATGATGCTTTATATGAAGGGGGGTGGAGGGGAGAACTAACTAGTCAGTATTTTGATGTGGTCTACTTAAAGAAACACCACATACCTTTTCTGAAAGAACAAATAGATAAAAATCTCAGGATTATGTATAGATGATAACATCATTAGTGGTTTTGATTCATATTCAAAGCAATTAAGGCATATTTGCATTGTATGGTTTGCCAAGTTAGAATTATTAACTCAAATGGGAGATTAGGTGATTTTTTTTGCTAAATGAAGCATACAGTGGAATTAAGAGGGGTAGTTTCATCTGAAAGGTGACATGAGAGTTTCATACAGTTTACAATACTCAACGTTCTTCTGGGTTTTTTTTTCCTTATTCAGGGCATAACACTGAAAGAATTTGACAGATTATCTTTTGATATGATTTTGATGAGTCCTCCCTGTCAGCCATTTACAAGGTAGGTATAGCACACTCCAGAGAAAAGTGCAGCTATTACAGTGTGTACTGTTAAAGGAGCAGTGCTTTTTCAAGAGTGACTCTATTTGTGGTTCATCCGTGCATCTCTGTCTTCCTAAGCAAAACTGTTGTAGGTCTGTTCACTGTCATCTTTACTGGAGTGAAAGAAATGCAGCAACTTGAATCTTAATTATTGATCACAGTTCTTGTAGTTTGTATTTTAATTCTGTTTAAATTAAGTAAGCTTCTTACAGCACTGATTTTGCATACTGTATTGACTTTACATACCTTATGGTTGCTTTAACAGTGAAATTCAAAGATTTTGCTGTTTAGGAGTGCTTCTTTTCCCTTTAGAGATCAATCTAATCTATTTCTGGGGCAACTCTAGAAGGAGAAATGGAATTTTTCACTTCTGCCTGAGACTAAGAGTGTAATCTGGTTTTATTTGTACTTTGAAAATTGCCATGTGCATGCAAATAGTTTCTTCTGAGGAATATTTCTATTTTAGCCAGGACTAGGAGGATAATGGCTTTGAAAGGATTTTGTGGATGATGTAGAAAAATATCTTGCTGAGTAAGAACTGAAATTACTGAGGTGTTACTTGTCAGATTAGCTTCAAATTCATAGCATTTGACAGCAGTGACCAGTAGAGGTAAGATTCTGGTAACTCTACTCATATAAAGTAGTAGTTTCATGAAAAAGTCTGTTGATGGTGATGGAACTGCTTGTATAGGAAAGTATATCTCATTAAAAGCTCTAAGATGAAAAATAAATCACTCCAAAGTGATGCTGATCTATAAAAATGTATTTGTGCAAACCTGTGATGTACGTAGGAACCATTCCTTCAAATTTATTTTTTTTTAATAATATGGTGAAAAGAAATACCTCTGTGTTACTTACATATTTAGACACATGCTAAAGCTTTTCTACCAAGGCTTTATTCTTTTTTTAAGAGCTCATACAAGTGTAAGTTGGGGGAACACAGGTCTGGAATCCTTATATTACGTTATCATTTTTATAACCTGCATGAGCTGCCCAGTTTAATATTACAAAATTGGTTACAAAGTTATTCACATGGGGCTCAGTTCTGCAAAATGGTGAGCACTGAGACTTTAATTCATAGAAATAATTAAATGTATTCCTTGTGAAATAGGGTATTCCCAGGAAGCCAGTGGGGTTTTATTTTTTATTCTTTTAGAGCCAAGTAATGTTGAAGAGGTTTGATGTACAAGAGCAGAATGCTAAATGCTATGCAGACTGGGGAGTGGATTTCATTACTGAATGCTTCAATTTTAACCTCGCTGTGAGCTGATGGATTCCAGGGGCAGACTTTCATTCCTTAGACCATTTCTTAGGACACTGCCTCTGTGAGTAGGTCTTCACGTCTGTACGC
The DNA here is from genome assembly GCA_025331215.1 of Actenoides lindsayi. Classification (NCBI taxonomy): domain Eukaryota; kingdom Metazoa; phylum Chordata; class Aves; order Coraciiformes; family Alcedinidae; genus Actenoides; species Actenoides lindsayi. The sequence continues at coordinate 11,996 of WTSP01018621.1, forward strand.
GATGCTGTTGCACAATCCTTTTTTGAAACTCAAAGCAAAAAAAGTGTCAGTATCCTGCAGAAAAATCTGAAGTCAAATTTCAGTCAGTAATATACAGGTGTGTGTTTATTCATTCTTAGAATTGGCCTGCAAGGTGATGTGTCTGATCCACGGACAAAGAGCTTTCTCTATATCCTTGATATTCTCCCAAGGTATGAATGAACTTCTGCCTCAGTTCTTAAGCCTTTGTTGTAACTAAAATACGTCTTCTATACTTCAACAAGACAAGTACTGTGCTGTATTACTTGTTTGTTTTCACATGATCCTATGTGATGTACAGATACTTCTATTTTACTAATGCTGTTGTCATCTCGTAGTTACTGTATGTGCTTTTGTTGTTTGGTTTTCTTTTCATTGCATGTCTGTTTAAACTGTGGCTGTATCATACATGAAAAACGAGTTATACATTTTCTGTTCATCATCAAACTTCCACTGACTTCATGTAGAAGCAGGAGTAGGTAGTATAATGGTTTGCTAATAGGCATCACAGGAACATGGAAATTCTTTGAAATACCAGGTTAAAAAAACCCTTGATTCAACATTTAGTCACCTTTTGAATAGGTAATATTTGAAAGTTTGTTTAAATATGTTAGTGGCTGCACAATACATCTTCCTCTCCCTTCCACTCTTTCTTTTAAGTGTCTATTTTGTCTTTTCGTTGCTGCTTCTAGATATTTTTGGTTTGTGGTACAATCTCTTGCTTTGAGTAGTAATGCTAAAGAATTCAAATAGCACTGTATTGTCTGAACTGCCCTTGTCTTTGTATTGATCTGTCACTTCTGCCTGGTCAGACCCCAGTTCCTAATAAAATAGCCATAATTATTTGTATTATTTATGCCTTAAGTTTTGAAACAGTAAATCCAAACAAAGGGGTTTGCTGACCTAAATTGTTCTTACTGAGTGTTAAAAATCATCTCTAAGTAATGCTTCTAGTCTTTTTTGGGAAGAACTGCATAGAACTGTAAGAATACTTCCTGAGGAAGTGGCCAAGCAGTTGTTCAGGGAGCTTATCCAGCAGAAATCTCTGCTTTTGGATTGAAATGTCCATTGGGCACCAATTGGCATGAGTCTGAGAATTGGCATCAGTTTGAGCGCAGCAGACCCAATTCCTGGTAGTCCTGCTTCTGCTGGAGACTGGGACAGCTGTTCTCTGTATATTCTGTCATTGAGTAGTCTTGCTTTCAGAATTAGAGAAGGACAAAGGAAGGTTTAACTGTCTCTCTCTCTCTCTTTTTTTTTTCCTTTTTTTAAAATTTTAAATGAATTCTTTCTGCACAGAAGGAAACCAGTACCAACAATAGGCTTTCTTTCAGGCTGCTGTTAACACTGGGAGAAAAGGCTCTTCATCCTTCTTGCAGAAACAATTTTGCAGCCAGCAGTGTTCACTGTGACAACCTCCGCGGCCTTGAGATCAGCAGATAGAGAACACAAACACAGAAAGGCTGGGTGCCTTGGCTGGGATCAGCTAAGGAAGCTGTGGCAGAGAACACAGAACACAATACAGATTCTGTAGCTTAGGAACTTATACGGTTAATAGGTAAAAAGAAAGATTCTTATTATTACTCCCCTGCTTCTAGCAGAGACATAAAAATAGGGAGATCATGTAGATTTGGAAAAGTTGCAATGGATGTCTTCTGGAATAAGCAATGTAACTCAGTCCTCCAAGACAGACCTTTCAAAACGATAGATTAAACCCAGCAGATAATGTGTAAGTTAATAATTTGTCAGAATAATAGGCCCTTCCTTATTCTTAAGGGAATCCTGGCCTCAGTACTCCTTTCCATTAAACTGAGACACAGTTAAGAGGCCGGCTGCTCTTGGGACACTGTTGTGCATTAATGAGGAAATGTTGCTTCCTGGTTGCTGTGGGCTTAGCTGGATAAAAGGCAGAAGCTTTTCCTTCTCAAAACCAAAGCTTTAGACACCGCAGGACATATATTTTCCGTCATGATGACGCAGAGGAGCTGGGCTTGGCTGTGTCACTTTATCTCAACACCCCATGAGACCCTGCTGATGTCCCTTATCTCCCCTGGGCAAGTAGATACCTTGCTGTAAGCAGTCTGTGATGTGTTCGAGATGGGGGGTTCTGCAGAGTTCTCAGTTCCAATACATTTATGTTGTACTGAGATAGCAGTTGTGTATTTTTTGTATATGACGTGTTTGCCAGACATTGAGCATGGAGTATTTCAGCCCAAAAAAGGGAAATTCCTGGTACAGGAATTAGCACTTTGAATTCTAAATTGGTACGGCATGCGTTCGGTTTATGGAAACTGTAATTTCTCATCCCTTGGCTGTTTGTACCTTCTAGTCAGCCTTTGACAATGTAATGTCACTGAAACAAGGCTCAAAGATAGCCTGGGAAAACAAATTTTAGAGATACAGAAAGAACAGTTTCAAGATCTGGAAAGACCTGGGAAATCCTTGGAGCACCCAGCCAGCAAAGGAAGTCTAACCCAAACAGTCGGGATAGTCTCTTGTTTCTCATGTCCAAGCCATAACCCGGGGAAAGCTGATGCTAAGGTGTCAAACTGCCTCTGTTACAGACAGGTTTCTCGTGTTAATACCTGCCAAGTACTCAACACATACTCTTTGTATAGTGATTACTTACCTTGTGATCTGTTGATCCTGTATGAGCTCTTGCATTTCAGGCTGTGTTCTGGATTCATTACTTTAAAAATAAGTTTCGTAGTAGATGATGATGTTGAGTGTGGGTGTCAAGGGTTAGGGTCAGGGCTGTCCGGTAGACCTATAACGGACACTCTGTGTTAGCCCCTCTGCCTGCTCAAAGGGGAAGAGAAAGGGAATAAGGGAGAAAGACTTATGGATTGAAAATATAACTAAACCAGCTTTAATGCAAATAATAATAATAAAATGGAATATATACAAATACATCCAAAATCAGTACTGAGCCCAAGCCCCCTGATGGCAATTACATCACTGTCACTACTGATGGTGTGGAGCAGGCACTGGGGAAGTCCCAGACTGGACTCAGTGGCAGATGGGAACAAGATTCAAGAGCTGGGTTCAGGAACTCACGGACTGGGATTGAAGGCAGAATGGGCAGAGTCCTTCTCAGATGGTGGCCACTGAAGAAGAGGCTTTACCCTTGTGATCCCTCAGCTTTATACCACGTACGATGTATGTGGGCTGGAATCCCTCGTTGGTCAGTTTATGGTGAGCTGTTCTGGCTGCTCCTCTCTGCAGAGGCAGCCTTTCACTTTCTGCACCCCCAACGTGGTACACGAGATCCAGCAGCGACCTCGGTCTGCACAGCAGCAAGTATAAGCAAGAGCCTTTCTGCACACCAGTCCTTGGTAGTAACTCTAAACATGGGGTGTTATCACTGCAAAAACAGACACTGCCTGGGAAAACATGGTGCTAATTTCAGACAGTGCAGTTAGAAGAGACTGAGCTGAAAAATGAAATCACTGAACAGATAGTTCTGTTTTAACTCAAACCAGGATGGTGGGTAAACATAACAACAGATACATTCTTCAGTCTTCTGCAGTGAATTTGGCTGCTGCTTTTTTTTTTTTTTCAATTTAGTATAATATTTTTCACTATTATTTTTACTATTTTTAAATTTGATGTAGTATCTTGGTACATTTTCCAATTTCTTATGAAATGCTTTAGGTCTTTAATTCCTCTTATTAATATTTTTAATTGATGATATTTAAGAACATGCTAGAACAAATTCTGCTGTGATTTGTATTGGTGGAAGTCCAAAGTCGTTTACTGACTTTAGTAAGCATGAAGCTACTGTCTGGTGGCACTGGTATGCTGTTTCTACATGCTCTTCTGAGATCCTGATGGGTGACAGACCTACTATGTCTACCTTAGCCTTACTAGATGATTAATCAGTGCTAGGGAATGTTCCCAGAATTCTGAATCTGAATCATCTATGCTTCTCCTTTGCTGGAATGGTCCCTGGCACGAATTAGGCATGTGTCTTTCTCCAGGGGTTTAATATGCTGATTTTGGAGTGACCCTGTTTTCAGACCTCTACACTGATCTTGTTAAACCTCAGGTGCCTCCTTCCCCTCTCCTCCATCAAAAAGAAAAAGCTAAGTATAGAAAACTGAGAATATCTGCAGTTTGAGCTCTAAACTTGTCCTATTTCTTGAAGCAGTTAGATGAATACTGGTTCTGATGTGTTATTACTGAAGTTGGTGTGACATTTCAACATATATTTAAGGCTTAATCACTTTAAGACAAGTTTTCTGTTCCATAATAGCCTAAATAGTGATTTATTTCCCCCACCCCCTGACAATTTTATTTCCTGTTACAAACTCAATTTGTTGAATAATAATATTATGCTATTGGAAATGAACAGTGGTAAGCATTTTCGGAAGTACATGTATGGGGCACAGGAGGGTACAGCAGTCCATCCAAATAGAAGTTGTTTTTCTTGTTTTTATAATTGCCAGCAGGTCACATTTTTTAATGCATTTGGAAATTATTTGATTGAGGCAACCTTGAAAGTTGAGGCATGTTTTTTTTTTAAGCATGCTAAACTTTAACAGCTGGCATGATGTGGAAATGCTTTGATCTTTCTTGTAGCTAAACAAGTCTGTGGATGAATTTAATGTAGTTTGCAACTTGTTACTCTGATTTGTTGATCTCTTCTTTTTTTTTTCTTTTCTTTTTTCTTGTTCTTTTTTTTTTATTGTTGTTTTTCCACCTTGTAGGCTCCAGAAGCTTCCAAAATACCTACTTTTAGAAAATGTTAAAGGATTTGAATCCTCTTCTGCGAGGTAAAGTTTAATTTATGCAGGTTTTACTTTTTAATAAAGGGCATATTCTGTAGAAGAGAAAGGCAGGATTTTTTTCATAGAATTTAAGCTAATGAAACAGTAAATGGGACAGCTAGCATTAGTGTGGAAAACAAAACACAACAAAAAAACTCAACAAAACCAAACAAAAACCCAAAACAAACAAACCTGGTTTAATTCAGGAATGAAAATGTTGTGTTGTGGAAGAAACTTGCTAAATAACTATTTATTTCTCAAAGCAGATAACAGGTGCTCTAACAAGTTGACTCCATTGATTTTATTTGATGATTCTGTGCCCTTTAGAAAGGGTCAGTATTAATTTTCAGAGAAAAATGACAGTAGGTGTAGCACTCAGAGGTTTTTGGGTTTTATCCATGACAGGCTCTCCTGGTATCTTGTGTTCAGATCCCAGTGCATTATAGGGGCTTTCTTCAGTACCTTTGTTGATAGCAGATAATCACTGGTTCAGGTCCAAGGTTACACTATGAAGACTGTACAAAATCTTTGTCTAAAACATGAAGGAGAGAGGTTGTTAATGAGGTTACGTAATGATAGCAGGAGCATTCTCCTCTCCTGTGGGCAAAGCAGGGGACGGGGGGTTGCAGTCTTCCTTTTTGTTTCTTGCTGGACTACAGTGGGGTTCCTTAAAGCACCAAGTGAGCAGCCACCCTGGGTATCACGCTCCTTAACGGCTGTGTCGGGCAGCTGGGAGACGCGTTCAGCTCTCTCACTGCTTCAACATGCAGCTGTCCTCTGTGAGCACTTGAACTCTTTGCTGGAGGTGCAGGCTGCTGCTCGAGGCCCTGCAGTTCCCTGGGCTGTGCTTTGATGGTTTTTGGAACAAGTTGTAGTTCAGAAAGCACCCAGGACGTCAGAAAGCTGGCTTTCTTTTACGGATGCCCTGTCACGTAGAGCGCAGGTCACAGCTCCTGCTTTTTATACAGTTCCAGCCTAGTGCAGTCTGTGTGGATTAAAAAAAACAAGCCTTTTAAAGAAAAAAATTCCATTTCAGTGATTTTCCAGTGTTTATAAAGTACAGCCCTACCTCACTGTTATTATCAAAGCTACCGATTTCTGTCATCCCGTGTGTTAGCCCTTTTGTTAGGCTTAGCTGATGCCATCTACGTGAAGAGAGGGAAGTACTGTGCTATTTGTGGTGGTTTTAATCTCCTGGTTTGTAATGCACAATTAACAGAATGTCTTGCCCTCTGATTGCTTTCCTTGTTGATGCATTATAAATACTCTCCTAGAGATGGGATATTTTTTGAAGGGGTATGTAGGTGTGAGATGCTTATGAATGTGCAATAGTAATTTTTGGCTACAGTATCACTGAACTTTCGATGTTGTGTCCTCAAGTTCAGAAATGGATGACATCATTTGTAATTCATCACTGAATGTGCTGAATGTCTTGGTACCTAAGGTGTTGTATTTTATGTGTTTTTATTTAGGACTTAAAGGTTGCATGAAGGGAATAATTACTCTTTGATTCTTTTCACTGCCAGAAATGAACTTTTGCGAACACTAGAAACGTGTGGATTTAAATATCAAGAATTTCTCTTGTCTCCAACCTGTGTGAGTACTAAAATTATTTACCTGTTCAAACTTCACTGAGCCCAAGCACATTTGAAAATGATCTGTTGTTCTAAGAGAGTCATGCTAAGAGCTGAAGATACTCTTTTGAATGACAGAGCTGTCTGACATGACTTGTGATTTCTTCTCAGTATACTGGCATAATCATACTGCTCTTATTGTTCAGATCCCAGTCCTGTATTGCTCTGCTACCATTTGATATATTTTTAAGAGGGCATGAATTTCCATTATGACCAAGAGGGTGGTTTTCCCTGCAGGAGCCTCTTTGCTTCAGAAGTGCTGATGCCTGTGAATTTCCCAACACAGAAACCCTGACTGTGTCATTTGTGGGAGGAGTGGCTTTGTTTGCCATTTCCCTGGCAACTGAAAATAGAGTTGAGAGAGATTTCAGCTTGCACAAGGCTAAGTGGAATCAGTGATGTCCTGTATATATCTGAGAGAAGCTGATAGAGGGTAGCTTGAAAACCAGTTGTGGTGGTTTTTTGTTGGTTTTTTTTTTCATTGATAGATGTCTTATAATTCCTTGTTCAAAAAGGCAAGGAGATGTCTTTTTGCCTTTTTTTATACAAAAAGGCAAGGAGATGTCTTTTTGCCTTTTTTTATACAAAACAGATGGTACCTGTCTCAAGAAATCAGGATGTGTGCCCTTTTTCTTCTTACCTCACATAAACATTTGTTTACATTCCTGTTCATTCACAGAGAAAATAAAACCCACAGGGTACAATGAATAATTGCCCACATATTTCCTTGAAAATACCTAGGCATGGAAGTTAGAAATGTTTAGGATATATGTCAGTGTGGAATAGTTCTGTTACTGTATATAATGGTAGATAACTTGTATGATGCCATAGGCCACTTTTTCTCTCTTTATCACGGGGACTAAGTGCTTGTGTGTTTTGGTTACAGCTTGGCATTCCCAATTCTAGACTGCGGTATTTTCTAATTGCAAAGCTTCACCAAGAACCGTTTTCCTTTCAAGCTCCTGGTCAGGTGAGTCAGTTAGTGCTTTGTTCCATGGAGACTGAGCGTTACATTTTCAGATTAGCTGTGTGTGTTGATGAATGGAAAAAGGACTAAGTGGTATCAACAAATTCTGTCTCTTTTTTTCAGTCAGGATATTGAGTTTTCTAAGGACTGAAATGCGTGCTAGCGGCTTAGATGGCTTTAAACAGTTGGGGAACAGTGGCTGATAGTGGATAGTAGCAAACAATACATTCTGCTACCTTTTCTACACCCTTCTAAAGGTCTTCTTGCAAAGGCAGTTATTTGCAGTTATTCCTGACATCATTGCTGGTAGGTCAGCAAAACTTGATGCTAACATTTTTTTAAGTCTTCGTGAAAATAACATTGGAGGGCTACTTGCTTTATTCTGAGCATCTCTGGAAGAATTGTACTCACTGCAGAGTCTCCTGTGATGTTTGTCAAATGCAGTTCTTTTTTTTTTTTTCCCTCACAATTTGGTCCTAGATTTTGACAAGATTCCCAGATCAGGATGTAGAAGACTCATTCGAGGACAAAGTTGCTGACAAAGTGGGTGGAGCTGGCTCTTCCATGTCTTCTGAAGAAAAGGATCTGGATCCAAACATTGATCCTGATTCCAGTAGCAAGAAGAGTTTACCAAAAGGGGCTTTTCTTTTTAAGCTGGAAACAGTAGAAGAAATGGAAAGGAAACATTGTCAGGACAATGATTCCTCTATTCAAATGCTGAAAGATTTCTTGGAAGAGGAAAATGAAGAAATGAGTCAGTATTTTTTACTGCCAAAGTCCTTACTGCGCTATGCTTTCCTACTAGACATTGTTAAACCCACCTGCCGACGATCTACATGCTTTACAAAAGGGTAAGTTGCAAAGAAAACGTCCTGTTGAATCGTGTCCCGAAAGTTGAAGTGTGTTTTTGCTTGTGTACTGTAAAAACAAGAAGAGCCATTTCATCAAAAAAGACACAGGCCTCTGGAAAAAAAAAAAATCCCCTTATATTCTATGCGTCCAGGTCCAGTGACATGCCAGCATGAGAATCTGTCTGGCAGAACACCATGTGCCCACTCAAAAAGGCATTCACAAAAGACAGTGCCATTTGTTGTTGACCTTCCCAGAAGCTTAATTACCCTGCGGAAATATGGTTCCAATAGGCTGGTATAGGACTGATTCATTAATGAATTTTTTATATTGCTCTGTGAAGTTACAGACTGTCATGCATGACAAATCCATTCCTCATTAAAACTGGCTCCACTGTGCATTTTATTGATTTCTTGGATTTTTCAACTGTGTAAGTCAGAATAGTTGTAGATTGGCCATGTCATAAAACCAGTTAGGTTGCTGCATTTCGAATCGTATTTGATGGAGCAAAACATCAGTGCTTTTCTGTCTAGTAGTTTTCTGATTTGTACTTCACAGTTCTAAGTTCAACTGCTGGAGGTTTCTGAGTATTCTGAAACCCCACAGACAACCGGTCAGGAGCTTTTCCACTGAGTGCATTTTTATTGGAAAATGCCAACTGGAGTCTGGAAGTTTGTGGGAAATGTTAATATTGGTGAATTTTTCAAATAAGATTTTTTTTTTCTTCTAAATTCTCATAATGTTCCAACAAAGCGGATTAGTTTGATTTATTTTTTTTTCTGTTAGTAGAAATTAGACTTCCAAATTGACAGAGTTTCTGCAGATTTTGTGATCTCAACTTCTTGACAATAAGAAAGCTGAGAAGAGAATTTCAAACATTCAAAATTTGTGCAACAGAAAGGCATTCCCCCAGCTTTCATAGACACACACTTTTTTGCCCTCGCTCTTTTGATTTGTGGCAGAGTCAGCATCTCATGGGATCTATTTCTTGATCAGTATAGTCAAAGAAAAACGTTAGACCAGAACGATCTCTTACCTATCTCATGTGTGCCTTAAGTGTCATCAAAAATAAATGGGCCACTTGTGGTTTCGCTAGAATATGTGATGGTAGTTTGTGGCCATGTTTATGAAAATCACACTGAAGGAGCTTCCTGAGTAGTTACTATGAAGTCTTTATGTATAGTGGTGGGAAATCTGATAGGGAACGTGATTGTTGCCCTTCTGCTGATGTGGAAGGAGCGAGGCCAGATAACTGTGGTAGTTCTTGATTCAAAATGTAGCAATCTGATTTACCGTCTTTGTTCCCTTTTGTAAGAGTCTTTGGGAAGGAAGGGTTCCAACGTGGTTCTCAATGTGGTCATACCATTTACAGCTCTGCAGTAAGAGAAGGATTATAATTACATCTCAGGCTTCATCCAGGTCACTTTCTGAAGCCAAGAGTAAGTTGCTGCTGTATGCATTCTAGGAGTTCTGGTTTTAAGTTTCTCTGAAGCACAAGATTTAGGAAGGTGGACCCTGAATGGAGCAGAACAGCACTCAAAACTTTCACAGAGAATCCCTATGATGAGATACCTGTCTGCTGTCCTCCTTAGAAGTCATATTGATCATCAACTTTGAGACTGGGAGAAAAATTGCCCTCAGTTCTGATTGGTCTTCAGGTATTTCCAGCAAGGTTTGTGTGATGAGGAAATCCAAGTATGCCTTTCCAGTCCTCCTTGCTAATTCAGGAACCTCAAACACAGATATTTCATCAGTGTTTTTTGCCTTTCTTTCTTTGTCATACCAGTATATCTTCTGAAAGGCTTTGGTGGAGTATAGGACAAAATGTAACGGCCTGTGATGCATGAGTGTTTGAGCAGATGATCCTGCCTTCCCTTCCAACCTTGGACTCAGGCAATTGGAAAGTGATCGCTGAGTTTCTTGAATCTGCAAACACCATGGTGTCTCTTAGGAGTGTGTTTGTAGTAATTAAGTTGTGAAAGGCAATTTTCCATTTTAAAGGACAGAGCAAATTAAAACTACTTTCTTTAGATACAGTTAGTCTGGACTTACTGGACTTCTTGATATGCTGTTGAGAAGAGAAGCAATACCTTCTAAAATAGTTTAATATAAATTACAGAAACTTTCTCTAGCTCTGTGGAAATTACCTTTTTGTTAGTCATAATATAGAACACAATATACCCAGAAATAGTGTATTATATGTATGTAATTAAAAGGGGTTTTATAAAGCTTACAGAAATAAGGAGGCGGGGGGGGGAACCTTGAGTCAAATGAAAATTGAGGACTGTAATTTCTTAAGCCAACTTCTTTCATTATAACTGGTAATGAAATGTCAGAAAATCAATGCATCATTTTTTTTACTGTGGCAAAAATTCCCATCTTTAATTCCATTCTGAGGGTAGGAATATTAATTTTTCTGTAGTCAGCAGCTGCAATAATAATTAATAACAATCCAGCTAACGTTGGCCATCTGCCCACATTTGTGTTACAAACCCAGCCCCCAAACCACTTTTTCACCAACAGGATTTTTATTTCTTTTTTGGAGGAGTTCTGTACTCTAGTGCCACTTATTTAGACTTGAGTATTTTATATAACGTGGATCCTATTAAAAGATTCTTTTCCCCCCAATAAAACTGAAATTCGACTTTGAAATTTATCCTTATTTATTTATTTTGGCACAGAAATATTCATCAAGATGCCATAATGGATGGTGGTCAGGATCTCTCAGTGCTTTGTGTGTTACAGTGTTAAACTTGTTGCATTTGCAGAATGCAATTTACAACACACTTCAATTCCATATGTTTTTAATCTTCATCAGTGTTTAGTGCCTTTTGTTCTGATCCTGAGGAAGATTTGTGAGCACTTTAGCGTGAGTGTTGCACTCGGTGGTATTGGCAGAACTACTCAGAAGCTTCTCTGGCTGAAGAAGAAATTCTCAAGATTGAGCCATGCTGGGTCATTGTGTCTGTGCTGAAGGGAGGCTGTTCCGTTATTCATTGTGGAACTGGAAGGACTTGAAACAGACATTGTTCCAGGACCTTGCTTTAGAATGGGCCCCAAGTGGAGCAAAAGACCTTTATGACTGTCTTTACAGATGAGCAGGTAGAACTAGAGAATAGTATCTGTCAGGGGTTGCTGCAGCCCACATCCCTGTAACGTGGGCATGCATCTGAAGTTCATCCAGTGTGCAAAAACCATCTGTTGACTTGACTCAGTCTCTTTCTGTTCAGGATGTTCAAACACCATCATAGTTGGACTAGCAGAGCATGTTTCTGAAAGCCCATCATTATGTTTAAATGATAGCCTGGAAGAGAGTACAGGGTAAACATGTTGTTATGCAATCAACCACAAAGCATCCAAAAAAGCTATCATATGGTTTTAGAATGTAAGTTTGCTTACTGTTTAGTTGGATTTAATTTTTTTTTTCCTTTTTTCTTTTTCTTTCCTTTTCTTTCTTCTGCTGTGCATGGCCATTCCCCATCCCTTCCCTCTGTGGAAAATAAACAAGCAAACAAAAGTTAAACCAGACCAAAACACTTTGTTCCTGATGGATTGATAGAAAAGCTGGTGGCTGACACTAATGGTCCTCCTTTGAGTACGGAGAGCCAATTTGAACCCCTAGGACCATTTGGCCTTTAACACATTTTGCCTTAGTGTAAAATTGGCTTGTGCGATGGAAATGGCCCTTTCTGATGATGCTGTGTTTCAATTCCTTGGCCTTGTATAGTTGCCTAGTGGCCTTCTATAAAGGCATTAGTGCAGATAAACCTTTGTGCGCCGATTGCCACTCATCCCTGGAGAGCACGTTCAGAGGCTACTGCACTCCAAGGGTTAGCATTGTCAATAACAAGGCTTTTTGCTTTATCTGTCCAGGAGGCTATTTGTTAAGCAAAGGAACCTAAGTAACTTCCCTGCATATTTGCAATTGTCAATACTTTGAGGTCCAATGAAAATCCTAATTTCAGATTGTTATTGTTAAGGTATGGACACTATGTAGAAGGGACAGGCTCAGTCCTGCAGACAGCAGTAGATGTACAGGTAAGAATGTGCAGACTAACATATGAGTGACATATTTTAAAACGTGTTTTTTCTGTCTTCTGCTTTGTTATTCTGAATATCGTAACAAAAAAGCTTTTAAAACTACATTTCGTGGCAACTGAATTTCCATTTTATTTGCTTTGTGTTTCTAAGCAACAGTTTATTTAAATCAAAATTATATGTGTGCCTCTGTTGCTCTGTTTTCTGCAGTGTCATACAGAGGTTTCACAGGGATATGTGAAAACATTGAAAATGACTAATTCTATGGATAAACTGCAGCACAGTGTAGTGATTCTAGGGACATTTTTTGTGCAAATACTGTTAAATATTTAACATGTTGGGATTTCAGAAGGATTATTTATCTGGGAAGACATAGTATTTTGAAAAGTTCTACTGTTGATAAAACGTTCACCATGGAGTGGTATTTTGGCATCGGGGAAGGTAAAAGTCAATGTATCGATGAATCGTCATTCAAACATGTTTTTCACAAAGCCTGTTTTGTACACAGGCACCTCCTCTTGCACTTCTGTGCTGTTCACCAATATTATATTGCATTCTTCTTAGGCTTAGAAATGCTGCTTTGGAATTCAGGATAATCTCAAAGCAAATGTATTAAAACAGCTGCATCCGTACGGCTTAATTTGTGTGGATGGTTGGCTGTGGAGTTATATTAAGTCACTATCCTGTCATTAACAAATGTTTGTAGTCCTTTGATTGCCTCATTAAGTATTGGTATAGCTTGTAAGGAGGAAGAAATAATGCCTGTGCTCATGGCAACATTGATTTCTTTCTTGCAAGTTCATGCGTTGAGATAATTGCTGTAAAAATACAACACCAATCATACTTTGAAGCAAAGCATGCTATTGTCTTTGGCACTGTGATATATTCTGTTCAGATGAGTGTTAAATTTTACGTATTCAGCCTGCATCAATGATATCTGTTGTTTTGGATATTCTTCATAGCTTGAATCAGTGTTTAAGCACATTGAGGAGTTAGCAGAAGAAGAGAAGCTTATGAAACTGTCAACGCTAAAACTGAGGTACTTTACCCCAAGAGAAATAGCAAATCTTCATGGATTCCCTCCGGAATTCGGTATGTGCTCCAAAGAACCCATTTCTACATCATTCTTCAGAAATGCCAATGTATTCTTTTTACTGGGGACTAATCCGTGCTTTTTATTTTGCATTTCTTTTTGGACCGCTCGATAAGTATGATTGATTCTTGTTATTTGGCTAACTCTGAATTTCTCTGAATTTCCACTAGTTAGGGTTTTTAAATATTTTATAAGAGCCAGCTTCTGTGGTTAGGTTTATCTTCATAAACTATTAAAAAAACTTTTGGCATGAGAAATGCTCTATTACCGAATGGCAATGAAGGAATACCTTCGTTTAAAGTTGCAGCTATTTACTCAGCAGCCAACATTGCTCACAACTGTGGTAAGTCAACATCTCCTGCCAGTTTAGGAGGTCTGTTAGTGGTTCGCAGTGTTTGAGCTGCTTGCTTTCTCTCTCCCTTTCACACATTTGCAGCTGCTGACAGAAATGGAATTTCAGAAGATACAGATATTTCTTTGTTCAGAAGTAATCAAACTCTTCAGTTAATGATCTTTTGAGTCATCTCTGTTTTGTAGAAAAGGCAGTCCTAGCCCTTGGTCAGTTAAGAAGGAGTCAAGGAACAAGGCTCAGCCATGCCACTACATTGGACACAGGTCAACCAGAATTAAGCCTGAAATACGTTGACCAGAGTTGCCTTTGTAAAGAGGGGCAGCCAAAAAGGCGTAGCTGTTATTACTTGCTAAGGAGCTTGGCCTGCTGCCATCACATCAGATCAATTGATTGTCTTTCAGCAACACGAGCATCCATGGAATAAGACACCACTGATCCTGAGTAATTTGCTATATTTTTCTTTGACTTCCTCAGTGACTTAGAGTTCTGAGATGTACTAATAATTTTTATACATTTATTTCTTTTGCAGTTTTAATTGGGTTTATAATATATTTACATTTATAGTCAAAATTACTACAGTTGAAGACTATAATCAAGGTTGAAAGGTCAAACATTAGATTTGCCAGCACTTAAGAGTATTTGCAGGAGTGTGCTGTGTTGAGTTACATGCCAACATGCAGGTTTTTTCATAGCCTCTCTTAATTTATTGTTCTTTTTGCAGACAGCCTTTTTCTTAGGACAGACGTGTTCCATGTTGCTGTAGGCTAATGTAAAGAAATGAGCTAAACAGGGTTGGATTGGGCTTGTATAGGTTTATGGTGCTGTTCCAGCTCCCTTTTGAGCACAGAATTGCCCTTTTTCTGTCCTTTTTTTTAAATACAGCTTGTTTTCCAACTGTAAAATCAGTCTTTGCAACATCACTGAGAGGTGTGGTAGGCTAATACTGCTTGTATTCTGCAGAGGGAGAATGGAGACAATGGAGGAATTAATATTTGGAAGAACTCCATTAATTTTGGGTGATTGGTTTGCAAAACCCTGACCTCTTTCAGAGTGATTGGAATGACACTGTGCTTGCTCTGTTCAGAGCTCATCTGCAGGGACAGCCATGAGCTTCAGTATTCCTGCAGATCAGAACTGAACTCAAATACAAATCAGGCTTCTGAATTTGAGGAGCATCCAGGTTGTCACCATCTGTGAAGTGCTCATTTAGCAAACTTGTCTTTTGTCACCTGGGAACTGCAGAAGGCGGGACGGGGACAGATTCCACCTCTCAGAGGGCAGTACCCTTCTGCCTTAATCGTGTGAACTTCTTTATGGTTCTTGCGGTTCCCTGCCTTGCTATACTACTTTTCCAGCGTCCACAACACATGAGACAAGCCTTTCTCAACCAGTGTCTTCCTTTCACACTCATAGGCAGAACAAGCTTTTCCCACTGCACTGAGTCACAAGTCCGACATTTCTTTCGTTTGTGTTTAATCTAAGGCATTTCCCACTTCGTACTTAAAAAAGAAAGCATTACTCAGCTGTAGGCTGATTGAAATCTCTGGTGCATTTAGGTACCATAATCCTAAATTTCTCTTGAGGATTTGCAAGCTGTGGGGATTTTTGAAAGTTGCTGTATTTATGGCTAGACCAAAGGGTGTTTTCCTGACAGCGTTTCTCCTATGTTCTATTTCAAGTCATTATTGTGAAGTGTGACATTTTCAGAGGGGGAATGTGCTATAATTTCTCTGCTCCTGTGATCTGTAGTGACAGCAACATTTGGGCTGAAATTTTCAACCACAGAAAGCCTGGAGATGTACCCACTGCAAATATGGTGTTGGTCCAAAAACCTAAAGGGTGAGAAAACTATAAGCTTAAAATTAAGTGAAAAGAGTGACAGGAAGCTTTGTAACAGATGCTGTTACTCACTGCAGCTACATTATTATCAGAATAAACATGATTATGTCTAAATGGTTCTGTAT
The DNA here is from genome assembly GCA_025331215.1 of Actenoides lindsayi. Taxonomy (NCBI): domain Eukaryota; kingdom Metazoa; phylum Chordata; class Aves; order Coraciiformes; family Alcedinidae; genus Actenoides; species Actenoides lindsayi. The sequence continues at coordinate 27,680 of WTSP01018621.1, forward strand.
TTTAACAATTGATGGCCTTTTCCTATACGTGAGATCCAGAGTCATTGTTCATTCTTAACAGACTTACTCGTGCTTTTGACATTTAAATGTATAAACAGCAATTGCATTATAGGTCAATGAAATACTGCAGTCATTTGTCTTGGCTGCTGCTGTGGGTCCCACAGCAATATCATTAAAAGTGATCAGAGCATTCTTGCACCTGTGACCTGCTTTCAAGAGGGTGATGTCAGGATGCCTTTGCCATTCTTCCTGTCAGTGATGTATGTGAGCTACTAGGAAACAAATGGCAGCCTAGGGGAAAGCCACTGCAGTATGGTAGTGCATGTGGCCAAGACTACAGCAAGTGGCACAGTGAGTGCCAGCGTACTATGAGTTGTTAAATGTCCTTCTGATGTAGGCTACTCTTAAGCCCAGAAGGTAGAAGGTGCAAGATAACATTAACAGGCAGGAGGAGGCTTGGGATAAAGGAAACAGTGAGCCCTGAAAATTAATTCAAGCTTTCAGTTGCCAAGAGGCAGGAGAAACTCTGAAATTTCCAGGGTTCAGATAAACTTCATGGGCAATAAGTGCACGTGGATGTGTGTGCATAAATACATACTTATTTTTATACAGTCTTTTAAAATGTGTAGATTCTGTACTTTATTCAGTGATTTAATTTGAAAACTCCATCTAAGGAAGTGTGTGGAAGTGCAAGTGGTTGTTCTGAAGAGCGAAGAACGGTTGCCCAAATGTGAGTGCCAGGAAGCTGGGCAGAGCTGGCAGAAGATGTGTTTACCAAAGCAGTCCAGATTTGAGGCATTAATAACTGGCAGAGAAAGATGGAACAGCTCCTCCCAGACACCTCCTCCTCAGCTTTCCACCCTTGGCTCAACAACTGTCCAATCATGTTCTCTCCTGAGCAATCCCTGGAAGAGGATTTTTCTGAAATGCTAGGAAAACCATGGCTATCACTACTTGCACACACAATATGTTTATGCATCAAAGCCAATCTGGCTGGTGATGATGTTGGGCTCAAAGTTAGGTTTTCTTCTTAGGGAATGATCAGATAATTGAATGTGATCAAGTTTCAGGAGCTTAGCAAATGACCTTAATGGTTGAATCACCACTGCTGTTTGTCTTTCACTCAAGTTGAAGCAAATGCACTTCAGCTCACAGCAGGAGTAAGCTAGGAGTGCAAGCCAGGACAGTTACAGCTGGGTAGCTGGCTGTTGGCAGCTTCATTCTCAGAAGCCTGGTCACCTTGGTGTGCTCAATACACAACACAGCCCTTTCACAATACTGGGAACAGTTCGATTTTATTCTGGGCCTCCCTTCTTTCTCCCAGTGCAGGCACTTACCACGTGAAGGAAGTTTCAGATGCTGTCTGTATTTCTGAGTGCATTTGACAGGGTCAGCGTTGAATTACATGGAACATTGTTCAGCTGCTTGATCACTCACCGAGTAAGCCCTGAGTATTGCCTAATCTGTACTGGTGGTATATTGCACCACAGGGCTCATTTGGTTAGAGGGCCTCAGATTGGGAGCAGAATATAAAGCTTACTGAAAAACGCAGTTTAGTCCATCTGCAGAACCATCACTTTCTTTCTGCCGTGGCCACGTTCCTCTGTGGCTGTTCTCCAGAGCAGCAGTTGTGCGGTGGTTTAGGTGCTGCTGCTCATTCTTGAGACTGCTGGATGTTTTAAGCTATATGAAGAAGAGATAGATCAGCATTAGTTACACAGCAGAGCAGTATTTTGAGGCTTCTTGTTAAACTTTAGAGATGGCATTACTGCTGATGGAAGAACTGATACAAATCAGTGAACTAGTTGGGAATGATTTCTCTGACTTTGTGAATTTTAGGAGGCATGGGAGCGAACACGGCTGCAATCCATGAAAACTGCATTAAGAACTGTACATTGAAAAATGGAGTAGACTAAAAGCTAGGACCAAACCTAGACTAACAGCATTGTACCCTATGTTCTTGTTTCAGGTTTTCCTGCTAAAGTAACAACAAAGCAATGCTACCGTCTTCTGGGAAACAGCCTCAATGTACACGTGGTGGCAAAGTTGATCTCCGTTCTACTTGCTTAGAAAATTCTACTCCATTTTACAGCTTAGAAGCTGAATCTGAGGAATACAGACTGGTGACAGAAAATACTGAACATCTCTGAAGAGAAAGCTGATGGCAGCTGAACAAAAATCATAGCTTACCGACCTACCTGTCCAGACACTTTGCTGAACAGTTCTGATATATTTTTAACACCTTATTTTTATGGTGTATTTGCACTGTAGAGGTGTTTTATGTAAATGGAAGTTTCCAGGACTTACTTGCTTTATTTAAATGTCCTTTTTAGTTTGCAAAATGAAAAAGAGAGCAGCATTTACATACACCTCAATGAAAATGAATAATACTATTTTTATCTTAAAGCCATCTTCTCAGTACAGTATAAGAAGGCTGTAAATTTAAAAGCTGTTTTAATTAAGTGCAGAAACCAAGTTCTACCTGTAGAATGTCTTCATCTGTAAATACCAAAAGACTTATTGTATATATAATCTGAAAATTTGTTGTGTTTTTTTTTATAGCTAATTTAAACTATAAAAGTCAGTATTTTGTATACAGCTTTTGAGAAGACACAGTGTCATCCTTAGTTTATAGTTGTCTCATCCTCTCTAAATACCTGGAGGTTTCTGGAACCCAACTGTATCTGTCTGGAATCATTTGTTTAGGTGCAGCTGAATAAAAATATTTAAAGATTATAAATAACTTGCCTGCTTTTGTTCTCACATTATTCACGGTAAGATCCCTTGCTCTTTACAAAAGACAAAAACTGCAAGATGGGACACAGAGAATAACAGGAAGGCCTTCTACAGGTACATCTGCCAGAAAAGGAACTGTCAAAGAAAGCGTACTCACCAGTGATGAGCAAGAGGGGCAAGTTGGTAACAATAGATGAGGAGAAGCTTGAGGTGCTCAGTAATTTTTCTGCCTCAGTCTTCACTGGCAACCTCTCTTCCCATGCATCTCAAATGGATGCACCACAAGACTGGGGAAGCAAAGTCCGTCCCACTGTAAAAGAAGATCAGGTTTGTGACCACCTGAGGAACTTACGTATATAAGTCTATGGGACCTAAAGAGGTGCATCCCAGAGTCCTGAGAGAGCTGGCTGATGTAGTTGCCAAACCACTCTCCATGGTATTTGAACAGTCCTGTCAGCCAGGTGAAGTCCCTGGTGACTGGAAGAAGGGAAACATTGCACCTGTTTTTAAAAAGGGCAGAAAGGAGGACCCTGGGAACTCCCGATCTGTCAGCCTCACCTCTGTGCCTGGGAAGATCATGGAGCAGGTTCTCCTAGAAGTTCTGACAAGGAACATGAAGGACAGGGAGGGAATTCAAGATGGCTGGCATGGCTTTGCCAAGGGCAAGTCCTGCCTAAACGAACTAGTGGTCTTCTATAATAGAGTGACTACATCAGTGGACAAAGGAAGAGCTACAGAGGTCACCTCTCTGGACTTCTTTAAGGCTTTTGACACAGTCCCCCACAACATCCTTCCCTCTGAACTGGAATGGTATGGATTTGATGGGTGGACTGTATGGTGGATAAGGAATTGCTTGGATGGCCACCTCCAGAGGGTAGTGGTCAACAGCTCAATGTCCATGTGGAGAGTAGTGGCAAGTGGTGTTCCTCGGGGGTCTGTACTGGGACCAGTGCTGTTTAGTATCTTCATCAGTGATATAGACAGTGGGATCAAGGGCACCCTCAACAAGTCTGCAGATGACACACAACTGAGTGGTGCAATTGATATGCCAGAATGATGAGATGTCATCCAGAGGGACCAGAGGAGCCTGAGAAATGGGCCCATGTGAACCTCTTGAGGTTCAACAAGGCCAAGTGCAAGGTCTTGCATGTGGTTTGGAGCAATCCCTGGTATCACTGCAGGCTGAAGGATGATGGGATTGGGAGCAGCCCCACAGAGAAGGACTTGGGATACTGATGGATGAAAAGCTAGACATGAGTTGGCAATGTGCGATCTCAGCCCAGAAAGCCAACTGTGTCCTGGGCTGAATGATATATATATAAGAGATATAAGTTGCCACAGACACAAATCCTGAAGACGACTTTTTTTTGTTGTTTGTTTTTTTTTTCCTATGGGATGACATAGGAACAGTCATGGTGTATTCTATCTAGGCTTGGTAGTGCAGGAGAAACTAAAGACTATAGAGAGCAGAGCTGCTATAGAGATACTGCAGCCATTCTTGTCTGCTGTAGTCCTCTTGAATAAGAAAAGAACTTTTTTTGTAGTTCTGTGTTGCTTTGTGCCATAATTCATCTTATGCTGATTCCTTATGTATTTCTTCAGTTTTGATCTGCATGCTGCTTCAGCCTGTCTTACTCTCCAAGAGCAGGTGGACCTCTTGGGTTGTTTCAGCTATGAAAGAGAAGTGGAAAAGGATTCTCCTACAGAGATCTGGACTAGACTCTAGAGAAGGATGAAGGTGGCCTTTATCTTTACCTGGTCTCTGTAATGACAAAAAGTACTAGGCTAATGTTGAGCTGTGACTGTCACTAAACTGCTAAGTGTCTTTGACAGTGTTATGAACAATAGTTATAAGTTTGCATGGTGGTTGTTTTGTAGATTTATCAGCCAGATCAATAACTAGTGGCTATATGGCCTTGTTCTTGGGAGAGAGGTGACAATAGGAAGACCTGTTGCTATATAACATGATCCGAACATTGAAATGAAAATAAAGAAGATCAATTTTATGTGTAAATTGAGCTTGCTTTCTGCTAAACAATGTAAATAGTCTGTCCATTTTTCCTCATTATGTTAAAATTTGGCAAAATAATACAATTAACAGTTTTCAGTTCCTTAATCTGTAAACCATGTTTTAATGATTTATATGCCACTTACAAGCAAACAGTATTAAAGTGTAAGTTGAAAGCCATCTAGCTGCATTTAACACTGATATGGAAAAACAGCCTGTTACATATTGACAGGGAATTTTAATTCACTGTGATTGTGAAGACTGAAATCTGTTTGCTAATCACAGCCGTGTCTGAAGATCCTTTGAAGGAACAGATTTCAGAGTTGTAAATATATAATTGTGTATTTTACCCCTGCTTACTCTGTAATACCAGAGCACTAAATTGAGTGACTGCTGCTTATCCTGTTTGTCATTAATAGACATGTTTACTGAGCTCTGCTGAGTTGCACCTGCTCGACCTGACTTGATGATTACATTGCTTCCTTTTCCAAGCAGTCTCCTAATTCTAAGTGCTTTGCAGCCTGCATCAGAGCTGCACTTTGCAACTACAGCTTAAGCATTTTCACAGCACTGAAATGTGATTGCAAAAGCAGATGAAAGGTAAATGAGTGAAATCTGGAAGGTAACTCTCTGTAAATGAAAGGACCTTTCCAGAATCTGATTTTTGCTTTTGTAGCTCACTTGTTCTCCACATGTAAACCACATTTCATCATCTGAGAGAGATAATGTGGTTGCATTCACTCAAACTTGAGAAGATTCACTGAGGAGAAGAATGCCATATTTGGTGATGTCATAATTATGCAGTGATTTGCTGGTTACCTTACAGAATGTCTTACCTACATAAGCTTCTTTTTATCTGAATTAATCTAGGGATTCCCTATACTCATGAAAAACCATCTGTAGCAGTGAAGTTACTAAAATACCATTTGTTTAACACAGTGGGGTTGAATATTTTTTGGTACATGAACTCAAAATTTTCTAGTGGAGGTGCATCCTTCCATTCAGTGAATGTAAGTCTCCTGCTCAACGGCCCTTTGTCTTACCTTTTGCTGACCCTCTTAAGAGGAGTATAAGCATCATCAGGAATCTCTGTATTACAGGCTGGAAAACCACTATCATGTCTTAAACTTAGTCATGGATAAGCCCATTTTGTTTGCTGAAGAGATACCTCAATAGAAATCTGATCAGGTCCAGTGCTTCAATGACTGTACAGTTCTGTTGTAGCAGTTGTCGCACTTCTAAAATAAATTGAAAATTTAGCAAGTATTTTTTACATCTCAAGGATGAACTATTAATTCTCAGCTCACCCTTTGATCACTCTGTTCTATTTGCTTGGTATTCATACACTTAAAAATGGAATTCTACTCAGAATTAGTGTTTCTGAGTGGCATTTTGACTGAATAGTTTGATTTTACCGTGTGGCATTACTCTTTCATTGTGCGCGTGTTGTAAGGTGAAGCACAGGGAAGAGTTCAGGAGAAGACTGGAAAAGTTCATGGAAGAAAAAGCCTTTGAGAGTACTGAGTAAGTAGAGTGCTGGCTGAAGAAGTTCCTAAGTTACAAATAAGTGGAGGCCAAGAGAGTACGTACGAGAGGTACTGTATGTACTTGTCTACCTTTCATTTCCAAACTCTGCTCTTCGTCACTGTTGGAGACAGGGTATTGACCTAAGTGGAACTTTTTCTAAGCCAGTTTGACCACTCTTATATTTGTATGGTGACAGAATGCCAATACTTGTAATCACAGCATCAATACACAGCAAATGATTTATGGACTTATCTCAAATCTAAACCTCTCCATAAAGCCAACGGTATGGAATAGAACAAGTCTGAGGGAGGTTGTGCAGTGAGGTCCATTCATGGCTTTAGGGTTATTAGTAGAGAAGGGTGACTATGCAAATGGAAGTCCCTAAAAATAACTCTCATGTCCGTTAAAGCAATTGGAATGTGCTAAAATGAGTGGAATAATCAATAGAAAGGAACAAAGCCAGTGCAACTGACTGGAAAATTTTCATGAACTTAATTTAAAAAAAAAAAAAGAAACAGAAAATAGGAAGAATCAAAGTGGTGGGTAGTTTGTAGAAACAACATATATAGGAAGAAGAATCAGAAAGACAGAGAAGCCAAAATGAGTCTTGTAATGAAACTAAAAAACTAATACGTGCTATAACTGCCTTCATTGTGATAAAGGAACCCAGGCAGAATTGGGACAGTAGATCAATTCCTGCTGAAGTAGCTAACTAAATCACAACTAATCTCTGTTTTTTGCTATAAAAAACTGAAAACCTAGATTTCTTGGCCAGTTAGTTTTAACTTGATCAGCTGGTAACTTAGTAACTTCATCAACTGTGTTGAGGGAGCAAAATCTTAAGCAGATGTCAGAGGGCAGTATGCTAAGAAGTGAAAAAAATCCTTAAGGAGTGGTGTGGGAAATGGAGCCTTTCAGCTGCTGCAGCCATAAACCTCTCCAGACACAAGTATAAGAGAAGGAAGGAAGTGATGATGGGTGTTGTAGGTAAGGGACAGAAAGGGGAACATTATTTTTCAGAGTCACCCCTGTTTGATGTAAACCTTGTGGTTGCTGAGCCTCTGTATAGGGCTTAATAATTAGTGCTTGGTTGTCTCAGAGCTACAGGGACACACAGAAAGTGCTGAATTCGATACTGAGCATTGTTTACACCAGCAATGTGCACATTTGTACCAGGGAGGTAACATGAGTATTATTAGAAAGAGAAAGGATGAAAGAGGATCCAGGGAAGTGAAGGTGGAAGTACTGGGAGACACAACCTCAGCTGAGGGGAAATTCAGGTAAATGTGCACTAATCAGGATTAAACCAGCAACAGGGCTGAATTTTTAATTATTTGCAAAAGTTTGAGTTGTAACATTGAATAGCAGGGATCTTTGTTGCATCTACAGAACAAAACAAAGGATTATCTTTTAGTCTTCCATTAAAAAAATTAGCCAGGTTGGGATTCACACCAATAGTTGCCCTTCCCCTATATGAGAAGGGAGCGTTGTCACAGATTCATATCATGTCTCTGCATCTGAGTTGACTTCCTAGGTACAATTAATGCATATTGAATTTCTGGCCATAATCTGAGTCAACTCTTGTCTTCTACAGCAGCATCTTTGCATTGCACACAGATACTGATGGAGAAGTAGAGGAATACTACCACTCCGTTTCACATAGCTACACAAGATGGTGGTGAATTGTGGTCACTGCTTGTATGGCATGAACTTCAACCAGAATTAGAGACAAATGCTCCATTACTTCCTGCCAAATCTGTGCACAACCTATACTTTCTAGAGATGTTTCCTCAGCCATAATATCAGTGAGACAATGAACAATCTGTTCCAGGAGGAGGGGTTTGTGCCAGCTCACCTTGTTAGGAAGAACAGCCCCTATTATTATACCAGACATTTGCAGGGTTTCCATTCTGATCTCCAAAACTGATGTCCCAATTCAGTATATTTCAGTAAGATGAAAAGGTGTAAACCCATTTTTCTCCTTAAGATGGTTTATAGATTTACCAACTTGGCCAGTGTAAAATGCATTCACTAGGGACAGAGAGTAAATGAACTACAGTCTGGAAGATCTATTGAAATGGAAAATGGTGCATCGTGCATGGTTTAGATAGATGTCCAGAGCTCTCTTTTCATCCTACAATCAGCGTTTAGTGAAAGTCACCTGATCTTCAGGTCAACCATTTTATAAGTTGTAAAGCCTGCATGAAGAGAAGATGAAAAGGGTTATTTCTTCTTCCTCCTTGCATTAGCAGCTTTCTCCCCAACCTCTGCGATTTATTGCTCATTGGTCATTTGGTGTATTGGAGGTAATTAGCTGGAATTGGGACCTTGAATCAAAGACTGACAGCAGCAGAGAGGGGCAATGCATACTCAGTATGCAAAAGAAATGGTAGAGAAAAGGAAAGGTTTTGTGGGTCACAGATGAAGTCCAGGCTGCAGGCTGTCAGCACACAATGGACTTTGTGCAAGAAAGTCCCTGAAGCATGCACACATACACCCAGTCTGCTAAGAAGTGCAGGTTTAGTTGGCCCATAAGTTCTTGAAGTTGACACCCAACTGACAGTAGACTCAGTAGACTGTTAAAACAAAAAGCAAAACAAAAGAAAAGACACAAAATACCTCAGACAGACATCAGAACTGACATGAAGAAAGTTAGTGCACACTAGTTAATGGACAATACCAGGATACCCAGAGGCAGAAGGTGTCCTGTTGACTAGACAGAATGGATAATTTATCTATGCTGTATTTGTGAACACAGGTTTCAGAGCAAAGAACAAAATAGGCAGTAAAAAAAGGTGTGAGAGCAGGTCTTCAGGTGGTGTAAAATGTCGTAACTCATTTGGATTGAATGGAATACTGACAGTTTTCAACAACTGAAGATACAATTCTGTATTTTTGTGTAAACACTATTCCCTATGATGGTAAAGGACAACACATTGGGATTTCTCTTTGTGTTCCTGTGTTCTGGTTCTCCTGGAAGCCACAGGCTGCTGCAGAGCAGGTGAATATCCACAGAGCTGAGCTGCTGCTACTGCACCAGTAGGCATATGGGATAGGCTGTGCCCCTTGGGTTCAGGAGGAACTTCACCTCTCCCCTTCCAGACCTCTAGGCAGCAACAATAACTATTGTGTTACCTGCATCACAAGCTGTGTGAGCACAAGAAAGATGGTCAGCAGGCTCACACTGTTCTGAATTCTGAGATAAGTTTCTAAAATCACAGATAATAAAAAGTAATAAAAATATGTTTTAATTTTTTTTTATGCAAAGAACAGAAAATAGCAGAGGTGGTGGGATGTAGCTGATATAATCACAGACATTAGAGTTACTTATGGTAGAGGATTGAGTTATTTTCTGTGGCAGCACCACAAACATTAGCTGTCCTGGCTTCACACTCATTTTTACAGTCCACCTCTATCTCTCTTTGAGGTGATGTTAATATTTTTGTCACCACATGCAATTTTTTTCCAGGGTGCTTTGAACTCATAACATTTCTGTTTGTGAAAGCTGTGGAGTTCATTTAATCCCCAAGCTTCAGGGCATGTCCCACAGATCTGTGGTACATCTGTAGGTGACAAGTGCAAAATGGAGCAGAAAGGACGGCTGAGCAGGGTTAGGAATGCAGAAATTCCGTAGCCTCCAGAAAGGTCTGGTGTTTAAAGGGTCAGTGTGTGGTGGCTACTGTTATCTTCAAGCAAGAGCAGTTACAGCTGTTGCTACTCTTCTTGGTAGAGTTTAGAAATGTGAGGAACCCAAATGAGTTGTCTGCTAAACAAAAAGGAAAATCAAAAAAAAATGGTCCTGGGTCCAGAGGTTCAGGTAGCTCCTAGCATAAGGAAGGAAAAGATATACAAAGCTCCCCTAAGCAGGGAGAGGAAAGCATAGCAGGGTGTTGTGCAAAGGGAACAGAATATAGAGACTCTGGCAAAAGCAAAAGGGAAGGGAGGCATGGGCTCTGTCACGGCTTCCAGCAGCAACAGCCTGGGCCTCATAGACAAGTACTGAGAAGCATCTCAGTGGGGCACTTCTTTAGAGAAGGCTGTGAGATACTGCTGAAAGAGGAAAATGGGGTCAAGACTCAAATTTTGGCTCTCAGAACATATTCATTTGCCTTTTTTTGTTGTTGTTGTTGTTGTTTTTAAATTACTTTTGAGCCTCCTTTGAACTCTTCCCTGGTCTTCTGCATTTTCTATGGCTGGCCCTGAATTTGGGAGTCCTAGTGTGTGCAATGCAGACAGACTACACATACCAAACAAAATACAGTCCCCTCGGTGTGTGATCGTCTCCCCAACATCTGGGGACTGAGTCATCCTTGAGTCAGAGCAACCATATTTGGATAAAATCTTATTTTGCTGTTGTAATCCATGGGACGCTGTTTGGTACTGCTAACTTGTGTCATCTGTCCCATAAATCACTTGCTGGAAGATTCTCTTTCAATACAAATATTCCTTGCCAGCCACTGTAGGTTTTATATGTGGGGTTTGGTTATTGGGGGTTTCTTTTTGGTAACAATCTACATCCTGTAGTGCTGCCAAATAGCAATTCCTTTGCCCATGTGGTACAGCGTGTGGGGAAAGTGAGCCATTCCCACAGCAGCCAGCTGTGGGTTACAAAGTGCTCTGAGACACAGGGGTGCTCAGCTGTATAAAGGTCACAGACGTAATGATAAAACACAGACCGATTGCAAGTAATGATCTTTCAAAGCTCCTGAAACCAAAAGTCAAAAAGAGAAAAATGCAGGTAGTGTTTGGAGGATTTGCATCCTGTCAATCTTTAATTAAGACACCTGAGATGATTACAGGGCTGGAGCACCTCCCCTGTGAGGACAGGCTGAGAGAGTTGGGTTGTTCAGCCTGGAGAAGCGGAGGTTTCAGGGAGACCTTATTGTGGCCTGTCAGTACTTAAAGGAGGATTGTAGAAAAGATGGGGACAGCTCTTTTACTGGGGTCTGTTGTGCCAGGGTAAGGGTTAGTGGTTTTAAACTAAAAGAGGGTAGACTTAGCCTGGATAGAAGGAAGAAAGTCTTTACTGTGAGGGTGGTAAGACACTGGAACAGATTACCTAGAAAAGTTTTAAATGCCCCTTTCTTGGAAGTGTTCAAGGCCAGGTTGGAAGAGGCTTTGAGCAACCTGATTTAGTGGAAGGTGTCCCTACCTATGGCAGGTTGGTTAGGACTAGAGGATCTGTAAGGTCCCTTTCACCCAAACCATTCTATAGATCTATGGTTTATTTATTTATTAATCTATGTTGAGATAAAGTTCACCCTTGCAAGACAAGACAGCAGAATGGGCACTTTGTGAATAAAGAGCTGTGTGAGAGCAAAGGGCACCTGGGCTCACAACAGTACAATTAAGCACTGGTGGTTTCACTTCAAACGCAAGACAGCTGGAGGAGAGCAATGCTTTGGGCAGCCCCTGCTCCTGAGCTTTTAGTTGCATTACTGATACTTACTGGATTATGCTGTGAATCAAACCAGTATGAAAAAAAGAGGCAGAAAAGAACCATTTATGATGAGCAGTAAGTACTGTTGTTTGCAAGTGCATTTGTTCATATGGTGCCTTCTAATTTCCAATAATGGGAACAGAATGGCTTTGCTGCAGCTCTTTTTTACATACTTTTTGGCAAATATGTGTGACTAAGTGATCTCTTTGTTTTTTTCTGTAATACAACAGGCCTCGTTTGTCCTCAGAGCAAGGTAATTTAGTGTTCCATGCTGGCTCCAGCAAAAATATTGAATTTAGAACTGGACCACTGGGGAAAATAAAAATTAATGAAGAAGACCTTGCAGAACTTTTTAGTCAGGTGATATAGTTACTTTTCCTTGATATGTTTGCATTTTCAGTTTTGCATGTTAATAGTTTAATTATCTTCAGAATTTGTCTTGGCAAATGTTAAGTGCATTTTGTATGATTGTTATATTATCTATGTCAGCGCGCTAATACAAACATAAGCTATCGCAGCCTTTTGAAGTAATCATGCCTTTACAAAAAATAATTAAAATATTAAATTGTGTGTGTAACAGAGTTCTCTGCGTTTAAGTGGACTTTATAATAGTAAAGGTAAGGAAGAATGAAACTTTCCTAAGCTTTTGACAAAGCCTAGCTTCCTTCACATTATCTCTGCTATTTAAATTTAGGTGAAAGAAAATAATGCAGAGATTCAAGAACTTAAAAAAGCCAGTGGTGCATCTCAGAATGTGTCCCAGCAGGTTGCTCTGCTAACCTCCAAGGTGAGCCATACCCTCGTGTTATACTCCTCCAGTATTCACAGTTCTCTATTCCTCAGATTAGCATTATTACCTGATTCATTTTAATATTTCTGGACTCCAATTCAGGCAATGGGGGCATATTTAACATCAGCTCAGAGTGTATGTTTAATGTTGAGATATTTATTCAGTAACACTGGAGATAATGGGAATATTCCTGTAAATATCCCACAATTTCTCTATACCAGGATGCTGCTTTTGTTCACTGTCAACATCTCTATGGACTATGTCCTCTAGTATTTATGGAAGTAAAATTCCACTAAATTCAGGAAATGTACCATATATGTTCTTATAGTTGTTACACAGATGTTTCATTCTATAGGTGAAAAGGGCTATAGGGGTTTGCAGTGGCAAGGAAAGACTTACGCAGTAGTTTTTTTCTCTTCCCTGCTACTAAAGATTTTTTTCCAACAGAAGATTTTGAAACTTCTCTCTGACTTGGTTTAAGTGTCTTTTGTTACAGTTTTGCCACAAGTTCCTTACAGGAAAAGAATTTACAGGCTAAGAGATGTCCCTTTAGGGAAATTGTGCTAATAAGCATCCATCATATTCCACGATTCAGTTCAGCTTGCTGTTTGTGGTGATACCACACTGAGATATGGTGAACCTTTTCGTGGCTTTCAGTGTACTGTCTCATACCCCCAACCTTTGCATGCACACAAGCACCTGAACAGTTCTTCTGGAATATTCACATTCTCAACATTGAGCACCTGAAAACATCTTCACAACACTGAGTCTTGCTTTTTTTGGAGCCAAACTGGAACATATTTAAGCTATCATTTCCTGTACAGTTTAAACCACCAAAATCTCAATGAATGAGGACTGATTTGAACCTGATTGTCACCTGGTTTCATATACCAGCTATCCTCTTTTCTCAAACGAAAGTGTTTTGTTAGCCTACAAGCATCCAGGACATACCTCTGTGGTCAGCCGTATACCAAGCGCAATGTAATTTGCATTTCTCTTGCAGATCGTGAGTCTTGACAGCAAAGTTCAAAGCTTAGAGCAGGTGAGTAAATGGGAACTAGAGATGAAAAAAAATGAAAACCCAGCCTCGTGTAAGTAAAGTAAGGTTGCAATGATTAAATAGCTACATGATTTCTTTCCTCTCATGCATTACTCAGGAAAACTTTTTTTGGTAACAGGAGCTAAAAAAAATAGCCAAGATTTGTGGAGGAGGTGAAACGCCTTCTTACAAAATATAAACTGTGTAGGAGCCTGCATTCCTTAAAGGAAAAACAGTTGTAGACTCAAGAACAACAACTAGATACCAAGAAGAAATAAACTCTTCCTTCACTGGTCTGTCCACTGGTCTGTCAAGAAAAAGACTGGAGAATTCTAACTGGATTTTATATTGTACTGGAAATAGCTAATTTTCAACTGGCACCTGCTTCTCCACGGAGCTTGTGACAAGGCACAGCCACAGCTGCCAGTAAAAGCAGTTGTCAGATGAGTCACTTGTGGAATCAAGAAGACAAGATAACCCTCCATCTAGAGTCACAGTTTACTGCTGAAGAACAGTCTCTATTAGCATTTATGTCTTACTTCTTTTCTCACCCTAGTGCTTGCAGCCAGCCACCCTCTGTAGGACCAATTGTATTAGTCGGTATTTTGCACAGGACTAAGTGAAACAGCTCAAAACCTTTACAAATCAACCTTGCTCAAAAGAAAATTAAAAAAAAAAAAAAAAGGAAGAGGAACCCAAGAAAGAACGAAAAAAAACAACCCAAAAAACCAAACAAACCAGTTTGTCTTAAAGATAAGTGCTAATGGAACACTAAATAAGCAGGGACCTCATTTTCTGCTCTTTCCTGGTTTTCAGGCTATCCAGAGGAGAGCCTGCAGTAGTAACCCCTGTGAGAACTTGGGGACCTGTGTAAACTCACTGGATGGTTTCTTTTGCCTCTGTCCCAGCAACTGGCAGGTGAGTCTTTAACCTCTTTGAATACGGAGCGTGTATTTTAACTGTAAGAATACACCTGGCTTAGTGTAATTGTGATGAAGTGTAGCGTTTTAAGATTGCCTAGGACAGAGTGAGATTTACTAAACAGCAAAGCAGCAGTATCACATTCATCGTTTGGCTGAAGGGCAACACATTTGCTTCTCAGCAATATCAATATATACAAAACAAAACAAAAAAAAGGAAACCCAAACTATTGGGCCAGACCCCGCACTGCTATGTGCAGGTGATTGCCCACAAAGTGCAGTTCCCACAGCAAAGAATTAGTTTCTGGTTTTTGCTGAGCAGTGAACTGAACTGCATGCCCTTGCTGTTAATCTTACACAAGGGTAGAGAGACAATGGGGGAGAGGAAGGAGAGGTATTCAAGTTCTAATATATAAGACAAATGGGGTGTATAAGTAATTGATCCCATTCTGAGTTTTTTAAATCCCAAGGCTTTACTGGCAAAGGATTTAATGATGTTGTTACATGCACTAGAGATGGAAAAACTGTATCTTCTTCTCAAAGCTCTCAACTTGAAAGTTGTCCAGGCAAGATTTGGGTTAAAATTGCTGTGCTTTCAGTGTTAATAAAACAGTGTCTCCTAATAGAAACGGTTTGAAAGAAATTTTTCTGAGCCTTTTGCTAGCAAGTTGGAAAGTAGAGAGGATGAAAGGACTAAGCTGTCCATATGCTTTCTACAAACATCTGAAATATTTTATCCCCTGTCTGGCTGATAACCAGGGTCACAGAACACAGCTGAAAAATAGTTCTGTTGTAATGTTTTATAAGGGAAGCTGTGTTGATAGCAGCTCATGTTTTGTGTATTTTTGGGAACTACATTAAACACTGGCTCCATGGTTTGCTTAGTTTCTCTGTTATTTGGAAAATAAACTGGTTTTCCATTTCGTCTCAGGGCCTCCTGTGTTCAGTGGATGTTAATGAATGCCAGATTTATGCTGGAACAGCGTTAGGCTGCCAAAATGGAGCCACTTGTGTGAACACACCAGGCAGCTACAGGTAACTTTTCAAAGCTAGACACAAAAATCCTATGTAATATACTCTGCTATTTTTGTATCCCATATCACAGCTGCAGCACAAGTTCTAAGAATATTTCTGCTTAGCATCTATGTGCTATAATCCCTCACAGTCCAAGAGAATATAAAATCCTTAACACACTCTTTACCAAGCCCACCGCAGACACAGAAGGCCTTCCAAAACCATTGCCACAAGAAGCACATCAAGAACCATATATATACCACACAGCCATGCTGGGGAAGAAGGCTGCAAATTGGAGACTAGCTCCAGTGGCTCTTCCCTCTGCTGTAGGTGCAGATGCTTTAGTGGAAGTTTACTGCACCATGGGGTGTAAATTGGGTGGTGAGATGCGGCATGCTGGTCTGTAAGCAGCACTTGCCAACATGCCCACCCAGCACAGCCGCATTACCACCTACCCCTTGAGACCAAAAGGAGTGAGTAGATGGAGATGAACAGCTTTGGCCCGGCAAAGTCTTTGAGGATTTTAGAAACCTCCTGAATATATGGGCACCCTTGATCATCGGCAGGCCCAGTACACTGCGTAACTCTGAGAAATGCCTTCACCCCCTCCAGACATACAGGCACTGCTGAGAGTGCAGCAGAACAAGCAATGCACAGAGCTGCCAGGCAGAAAGGGAGGAGAAATGCTGTCTGCAGCCAGCTGGCCAGGAGGGTGCCTGGGCTGCCTGTGTGCAGGCCCCCGTAGCCATGAGGTCCCTGGAGTGTATTCTTCTCTAGCTGTGCCCAGCTCCTTAGGAAACATGCTCTTGTTTACAGGCCAAGCCAGCTTGAACATTCTGTGTCTTATTTTCCAAAATGTCAAATAATCTGGTAAATAAATAACTTTCAGTTATAATACAAAGCTGTCCCTGTGCAATGGGAACAAGCAGGCTGAAGAGCATGCCATGGCTTTCTGCAAAGCATTTTGTCTCCTGCTTCAGCATGAAAACCTTAGCCCCCACAAATATTTACTTGGCATAACACTGGCTTATAGTGCTTGTCAGTTTTTGGAAGAACATCACAAAAAGGAAGTTCTTCTGCAGTGCTCCTTACACTTCAGCATTAACTCAGGAGCCTGATGAAGTGTAACTGGCACATGATACTTCCTGCCAGCTTTTCTGTGATTTTAAAGGATGTTTCTAGCTCGCCTGTAGCTGTCCCCAACACAGACATTTGTCAAAGAGATGACACACAAAGCAGCCTGCCTTTACTTGTGTCTTACTGTGTTGAGAGATGTAGTGTACAGGTGTGTGACTAAATTAAGGTTTGAGAGGACAAACGCACTGCCTTTCTCACAAGTGTTGTCATTGTGTTAGTGAAGTCATGATTCCTGTGAGTTTCTTCCCCAATGTATTTCTTGCCCTCCTTGCTGAATCACTGATTCCTGAAATGAACTAAGACCTCTTCGTAAATCGTTCAGATCTTAATATTACTTCTTTTGGATTATGCCCTTGGGATTATTGAGGGTGTTGAGGTCCTTTCCCCAACTACATTGTACTGTCTTTGCAGTCTCCCTTCACATACTGTCTGAATGTTGTCTTAGTATTCCCCAGATGCTAAATCCACCCCCAGGTAGAGCATGGCATCGATCTTTCCAAACTGTGAGAACATTGCTGCTAGTTTTTCTGGGTTGCAACAACCCATGTCACCCCGCTCCTCTGGTGTAGTTATATGCACCAGTGTGGACTATGGGTAAAGAAAACAGTGATATGTAACTTTCCACAGCCCCCAGTGATAACACCAGGTAAAGACAGAGCAGTACTGCATTAGGTACTGTGAAATGGAGCATAATGCAGTCTTTACTCGCTGTGCAGATTCTTTGCCTGTAATTTGGGAAAGCACTAAAGTATGAGGAAAAAGAGCAGGTATTTAGGAAATACCTTTCTGAATAAGGACCTTAGTGGGACATTGAATTAGTTGGATAAAAGGCCACGAGATTCCCCAAGTCTATCAGAGTTTTGTGTCAGAGCCAAAATAATGGGCACCTCATGACAATGTGCCGTCAGCGATGGGAGAGAACCAGGGCAGCGCCGAGCAGCAGTGCATCACAATTTGGCTGAAGCTCCTTGCAGCGTGACCTACTTCTTGAAGCTGTTCTCTGAGCAACTTCAGATGGGTAGCAGATTAATCTTTGCCAGACTAGGCAGAAGACAGTGCCATTGTCCTCCTCCTCTGGAGCTGGTCGGATTGCCTTGCTGTACCCTGTGGAGTGGAACATGAGGCTCAGAATGTACTTTGAACATACAAAGGTGATCTGGTTCCCTGACCTGTTGCCTCTGTGCTCACCCAGGTTGAGCTACTGCACTGGCAAGATGGTGTTGGTCTATCTGCCCTCTCTTACAACAATGAACGCGCTGTCTTGCAGCACTGTAGACTGCAGTTAAGCATTAAGCTGTTGTAGGTTTTTTAAGCCTGAGTTCATCCAGGTTGCTTGTCCTGAGTGCCATGGTTAGTTACCTGCAATTGGCTTATCAAACTGCTATTTCAGCTGAGCATGTGACACCCTGGCAAGGACAGCAGCAATAAATTGCTCCAAGGTCCAGATCAGCTGCACTGGGAAACCCTGATTCAAATTCTGCAGATAAATACTTTTACAGAGTAGTTTTCACTAGCCACCCAAAAAGCAATTCAACAGGAGTGTGTACCTGCCATATGTCTCTGTGAGGAGCAGTCATCAGCAGACACCGCAGCACAGAACTTGCATCCAAATAAGTGTCTCAGTCATTTTAATAAAAAGCTAGTGAACTGATAGGAAGCCTTCTGTAGGTTGAGGTCACTTTCAGCTGTGTTTCAGAGCCTCAGATTTAGTCCATGTGGAAATAAAGGGTCAGAGAAAAGGGAAACATTACCTGATGGCTTAGAAATTCCCAATTTCAGTTCCACAGTGTATGCACAGTGCTGTGACTACAGTGTGCCCTATAAATAACAATGCAGCTGGCAGCCTACAAGCCAGATATGCCCTGTGGAATGCTTCCCTTCAGCCCACTGCTTTGTTCTTGCCACCCCATCAGCCCCAAATGTCTCCTCCTGTCAGCCACACTCACCCAAAAGCTGGGCTGCTGCTGAGACAGCAACTGCCAGATGTTGAGGTGTGGGTGTGAGGGTACCGCTCCCTGGGCAGGCCACACCTGCTGTTTCTGCATATCACTAGAGGTAGGATTTGGGGGACTTGGCATCATATGAGTGTTGTAAGCTGAAGCACAAGGTTTAGGAGCTCTCCGACTGCAGTGGGGATTTCCAGGCTCATGCACCGTTGAAGTTTCATGTTAGACATTTCTGGTTTTCTGAATTTGCACTTATGAATGCACTAGAAGACTGTGGATTCTTCCATAGGGTCAGATAGTCCTGGATATGCACAAGTCCCACCTGGTTCTCGAGCCCCTGCTGGAACAGCAGCCTTGTCTCTGTGCATGATTATTAATGGGCTGTCAGTATAGCTGAATAGATGGATTTTATAAGGAACACCACATAAAGAGTGGGGAATGACCCCCCACTATGGCAATATGTGATATTTAACAGATATATAAAAACAACATTTTGCTTTTTGTGTTTGCTTTCACCATTAGCTGCTCCTGTACCCCAGAAACCTATGGGCCTCACTGTGCCTCAAAGTTTGATGACTGCCAGAGAGGATCTGAGACACTCTGTGGGCATGGCACGTGCGTAGATGAAGACAGGGATCAGCCCAACAAGGTAAGGAGCAACGTATAAGTCTCATTATACAGCACAGCATGAACAAGCACCAAGTAATGCCGAGGACCACGAAATGGTGTAGCACACACTGCTGCTGAAAAACAGCAAGAAATTCCACTGTATGACCCAACCCAACCTCTCTGTGGTCCCAAGGACAGCAGAAAGAACTGAAAATGCCTTGTGTCTTGGTAAGAGGTACTTGCCACAGTATCAGGCCTACTACTACATCCATAGGGAGCTTGGGAATATTCTTTGAAAGTCAAAATGTTATTTGAGGCATAATGTGCTTACTGTTCATTATTTGGGGAGTTCTCAGTTGCTAGAATATTTTATTAGTTAAATGATTAAGAGGGAGAAACATCAAGAATCTTGTTTTTCCTGGGAAAAGGAATACCTGTGGAACATTATTGTCAGTGGCCTGGGAGCTGCCAGGGCTGTATAGTGGCTGGGTGACTGCTGCTCATCTTTGGTGCTCCTCACTGTGAGCTGGACTCTGACTCCAGGCCCAAGCTCTTCAAACATCTGTACTGGGTGGATGCTAGCATGCACTTGAACAGTCTTCTGGAGCAAGCCAGTGCATTCTTTTGGGGAGACAATCTGGGCACAGGGTGTTCACTCCAAAGGGACATATGGAACATTCCAGTTTTGATTCCTTCCACTCAGAGCAGCTCTCCAAAACTACCCTGCCAAGCCTGTGCTCCTTACACCCATGTACAGCTTAACACCCAGACGCACCACATATTCTCCATGCTACGCTATGAAGTAATCTCTTTACTGAATTTATAAAGGTTTTCACAACTCAAGAAACTCTTGTTTTCTGCTCATTTCTTGTGGAGGATGCTTTTCAAATGGGTTCAGTGTTGGCTTCACAGTGCCTGCTCCTGTGACAGTCAACAATAAAGCTCCCATTAGCTTTAATTGGACCAAAGCTAGAAAAATGCTGAAATCTGGCCATTAGTAAAGTTTACTAGGGAGAAAACTGCTTTCTTCAAAGAAAATGTATATTTGCAGTTTAATGGCAGCACTGCACATTGCACAGATTGCTGAACAGTTTGCTTAAAGGAAAACAGGCAAGCTGATTTCAGGTTGCTTACACTGATCTGTTTACCTTTGTTACAAAGCAAGTTGATGACTTTTGATTATGTTTATGTACAGCTCATAATTGCTGTTCATCTTCTCTGGGAGCCTTGGGGTGAATTACAGGTTTCTTTTGTGAACATAATGAATGAGCCTGTTGTTGCTTCCATAATCTAAATAGGTAAATTCAGAGGAATAAACAGACTGAGAAAAACTACTGAAGCAACTTGTAAAACATAATATGCAAACCATGTAATGCTCCAAAAACTTTCTTGCTATAGTTTAAAAGACATTTTATAAAATTAATTCCTCCTCTCTTTCTTGACTCTTCTAATTGTCTTAAATATGCAACATGATGTTTGCTGTGGCAGCCCAAGTACCGCTGTATCTGTGACACTGGCTGGATGTCCCCTCCTGGCAGCCCTGCCTGCAGCGCTGATATAGATGAATGCAGCTTCTCTGATCATCCGTGTTCACAGAACCCATTTGTGCAGTGCCACAACACACAAGGCTCCTACTCATGTGATCCCTGCCCCACAGGTATCACGTTATTCCACACTCTCAGGTGGGAGGGGTTGGCAGCAGGTTAATGAAGTGAAATTCAAAAGTCATATTTTTCTGCTCTATGAAAGGATCTGTTCAAAGAAGGAAATGAAAAGGCCAGGGATTTTCTATTTTAATGTCTTTCCTGCGCTTCTTTTTAGGCTGGCAAGGAAATGGCCACAGTTGCCAAGACATTGATGAATGCCAAAGTAGTAATGGAGGCTGCTCAACAGCACCGATGGTTCAATGTATCAACACAATGGGATCCTTCCGCTGTGGGATCTGTCCACCAGGTAAACTGGAATTTATTTTTTTTAATAAAACTACGGGAAGGCTTAAAAGACAAAGATTAAAGACATCCAAGCCTAAGACTTAAGAAGCCAAAGATGGATTTTATATAAAGAAGCATCACAAACACAAAACAATACTGTAATATAGAATGCAGAGTCCAAGTGTATTCAAAATGCTTCAGCTATTAATTAATATTTTGTAGAGTATGTCTCTAATGATGGTCCTCTGAAATGTTTCTCTTTTAGTATGTAGTCCTTTTCATTGTTAGGGACATGATGTGACAAAGTACTTTATAAGATCTTTAATGGGAAAAAAAAGGATTGCGTAATTATGATAGTAATTTCATTGTGTGTATTAACTGAAAGAGCATCCTCATTGTCTGTATTAACTGAAAGAGCATCCTGTGTGCTGTAAATAAGCTTTATTGTCTGTCTTAAAAAAAGCCTTGATAATTGTCACGCTCTGAATGCTGTCTACGAAGGCAGTGTTTCCATTGCAGTACAGGTCAAGCAGTGAAAGTCATGACTTACGTCTTTGTGATTTGTGGTTTATGATTTAAAATACTTTATAAATGCAAGCTATCAATACAGGAAATCCTAGAAGGAAAAAGTGTTTCTAATTGACCTTTCAATTGCTCTTTAAATGGCAATAGGCCGCAGGTAGTGAAATCTCAGTTACTGAGAGCTGAAGGTCTATCACCATGCTGGACACATGGCCTCAGACAAGGTTTCACGTAGTGCAGTGGCCATGCAGAGTTGTGATGCAGTGTTTTGGTCCTGCTGAGTCTCCTAAAAGGAGCTGGATGTGTGTTTGAGCCCCAAGGGCAGCTCTGGCATGCAGTGGAAAGCCTGGAAGTGATTGATGCTAGCTGGGTGCAGACATGAAAGGAGGGTAGCACATGGTAGTTGACAGAGTTGAGCTTCTGTGGCCTTACTGACCTCACTATATTTGGCTATCACTAATATAGTTTTTTTCTAAAATCATGGGAGGATTTAGTTACAATCAGAATCCATCCCCACAATGTAGGAACAGCAGTAAGTATGCCAGGTTTTCCTTTGAAGGCTATCTCAACTTTTTCTTAATTGCAGAAGACTGTAATTTTACACCATAAATTAATCTTTCTCTCACCAGGTGATTGTTTTGCTGTCAATTTTCAGAGAACATATTTTGTTAAGGTCTAACTGAGATTTGCCTCTGAACAGGTTATGAAGGAGATGGACAAACGTGTACCCAGGTTGATATTTGCTCGATAAATAATGGAGGGTGCCATCCTTCAGCTATTTGTACCTCAGCTCCAGGTACGATGCTCTCTCATGGATTGTAATACCAGTGTGACTCTCAAGGAGGGTTTCGTTAGGCTGAATCCACTTTGAAGCACATATTCAGATTACAGCCCATTCTCTACAGTCAGTTTTGCCTCACCCAAAGGAATTCACAGGCATGTTAAAGACAGCAGGCCTTTCCACAAACACTGACAGAAATAGATTTAGGCTCCACCAGACCAGATTTCATCATAAAAATGTGAAGGTCTTCACCATTTTGCTTTGATGTGGTTTCCTAATTTCAATTGCTATTACTATTCTTCTCATTTCCACAAATACCCTTTGATTACTGCCACCACTTTCCACAAGGTGACCTTGGACTCTCAGGTACCCATAGCACAGCAATACTAGGGATCTCTCCATAGTCAAACTGGACACTGACCAGGTAATGTGCCAAAAGATCAAATAAATTAGCTATATAAAGGCTCTGCTTCAAAATGTCAAGGACCTTTACTGTCACTGGTGGTGTCATTGTAACAAGGACCAAATTACTTTCTGTATCTTGTCTCATCTCCCAAGGTCCAATGCCATTTTGCTCCTGCAAATCTGGGTACACTGGAAGTGGATATGGGCCGAATGGATGCTCTCCTCTCAGTGATATCTGTCAGCTGCAAAACCCTTGCGCAAATGGCCAGTGCTTGGTAAGTGCTGGGCTCCTGGCAGTTAAGTGATAGTTATGGCGTTATAACCAGTATCAACAGAGAGACTGGTGAGACTGAAAGCTGAGTGCAGACATGCTAAAGGTAATGAGGCAAGGTTAGTGAGGAGTGGGAGATCAACGGATATATCTGGGGAAAACAAAGTGAGTTTCAGGGCACATAAGCCATTTCTTTGTGTTTGAAGTAGAGGCAGCAATCTTGGCACTAATAACTTGAAAGGTTGTCAATGAGAATGGCAATGAGAAGCTGGTGCTGGTGAGGTAGAACTGATAAATGGCTCTCCTTCATGGGACAGGAAAACAATAACCTTGATTCATGGAAGAATTACCCATGATAACAAAACCAGTACCTCTGTTGACCTTCAGACTGCTAATATCCAGTACAGTCAGTTGTGAGTTTCTAGGCCGATCTTGTGAGAGCCCCTCTGGAGTTTCAGGCTGTTTATATGGATATGGAAAGGGAGCTTCATGGGAATTTTTTGTACTCCTGATGGTGTCCAAGTGGTTTGGACCTTTTCTGATTGGTGGTGTGAATTCATTCTCTTGCACGGCTACCACTTAATTTGTCTACATGAACACTGTGCTGTGCTCAGGAAAGTCCACGCTGCAGACCTGGGGATTTTGATAATTCCATTGTGGAGGATATTTATGATGATGATTTTGGAGAAATGTTCACAAATGGTAAATCTGTTGTTCCAGTAGAGTCTGTTCCCACTTGTCGTCAGTGATCTGTGGATATCCTCCTTTTGATGACCCTGAGAGGCTGAGGGGAAAAGCGACGTACAATATGGATTTGGTAGTGTGAGGTTAACAGTTGAATTTTATGATCTTAAGGGTCTTTTTTAACCTAAACACTCCAATGATATGTTACCTTTCCCTTTTCCCATTTTCTATGTGAAAAGAGATGATCCCCTCACCTCCACTCCACCCCTTACCAACATTCCTCACTCTCTCTTCTGTAGGTATCTATTGTCTTTTCATTCAGATATTTAAAGGGCCTTTTGTGCCCAGATCTCATTTACTTTTTCTGACTATTTAGAAACTATTTATTTTAGTCAGTCTATTAAAAGATATGTCTTCCCCTGAGTATATCCTAACATGCAACCATAAGCAATCGTGGCTACAAACTACTACATAAAGATAATAGCACAGTCAGATACTTCAGTAATGGGACTACAGAAGCATCTAGTAAAATAGAGGAACAGCAGAGCTATATTTGGCCAGCATAATGACAGATGAAATGTGATGCTAATTAAATATCAGGCAATGCAGATCAGAAAACACCTTTTTGCCTTCTAAAACAGCACTCAGAGCCCTAAAGTACACATCAAAATCCTCTTCCATCATACCAAAAATCTCTTTTCAGGACACAGAGGACATGAACAGAGAATGCAAAAGGAAATAAAGAATATAGCACATTGACTATATGTCATCAAAGATGAGATTCTTACCATGTGCCTTCGAATACCATATTCTGCCTTATCTGTAAAAATCGTGTCTATAAAACAAGATACATAAGGAAAGAGGGCATAGGAAATTAAAACAGAAATATGGAAAGACTCGATTATAAGGAGAAGTAGTAAAGGCTGAGACAAAAGAAATGGAAAAGAGACGTACAGAGTAAGGAATAGCACAGAGAAGGCAAGGGAATTTTTCCCATTTAACATCCCTCAGGATGAAAAGGAAAGTTAACAGCCCACATAACTGCACTGCAGACTTTCCATAAAACAGGCTTGAGAGAAATGATTTATAAGCCACTGTTATCTTGACTTGCTAGTTATAAGGTTTAGATAATATGACTGACTTGTTTCTAGGTTGATCATTTCAAAGCCAAGCAAACAGTTTTCTGGATGGCTAAATAAATAATGATTTTGACTTTTTAGGAAGTAATTTACAAGAGCCCTGCAAAGAAATAACAGAAAAAGCAAAGAACTAGATAATCTTGATTAGGCCTTAGGTTTATTTTGGTATTCACCAGTGACCATCAAGGCCATTAAATTCCAAAGGTTTTATTGCTTCGCTCTGATGTCGCCACGTAAGTGCAAATATCAGACTTTCCGCCGACTACATTGATTCCTTTAGGTGATCCATGCATTTTTATTGCATTTACTTATACCTGTAGGCAATGATCTCCGGATATTTCTGCCTGTGTAATGCAGGCTGGACAGGCCCTAATTGTACAGAGAACATTGATGAATGCATTAGCAACCCATGCCAGAACGGGGGAACCTGCACCGATGGAGTCAACGGCTACTCCTGTGAGTGCACCAGCGCCTGGACAGGACCACAGTGCCAGACTGCCCAGCAAGGTATGGCCAGGACCCCAGGAGAAATGGGCCACCAGGGTCCATTGAATAGATACCTGGTGTATATGATTAATATGTGAAAACAAACCAAATAATGATGGAAAAAACCAGCACTCTTCTCAGTAGCTTACAGGTCCCAGTCCAAATCAAACTTTTCCATGAGTTTTGTTTATAGCTGCTTTGTTTAGCCATAGAAGCATAACATTGAAGTTGATCTGCCTGACTGGCTTTGACTAGACACCAGACATCCTAAAAATAAGATCTCTTGTTCCTCAAAAGGTGATCTGGAGCTGGTTGGGAAAGAGGATCTGATGTAAGGAGAACAGATTTACAAGAGAATATATTAATGTTTCTCTTTTGTGCACCCTATTTCATTTGTTGTGAAGCTGAGAGGTCCTGACATTTTTAGTCAAGACGAAAAGCCAGAAAAAGTTTCCAAGTAGAAACTTAAGGAAGAAATGTTGTCCATGAAAATGGGGGATTCAGTTTTACTGAGTGACTGTAAGGTCCTGCCTTCAACGTTTCTTCTTAATAACACTTTTTCTGTTTGGGGGAAATTTTTTTTGCTATTAATTTTAATTAAACAATATCAGGATAGCATTCCAGTGAGTGTCCCTGTGGTAACCATCTGTCAGATGCATCATATTTATTGCAGGTTGCTGTGAAGAAAGCAGATTAACTTTTCACAGAATACAGAATGTAAATCTTTCACTGACCCCTGTGAAATCTGCTCTATTTTAGAGCTACTTCAAACTCTTTCCTATTTTCCTTAAATATCTAACCAGTAATGTTTTATTATTAAATAATGTGGAAAAAAAAATAAATTAACCATTCATAAAAGAAGGGATAGAAACCTAGTTTTTATCCAGTGAGAAATTATAATGTATCAATTTTTGTTTTAATTCCTAATCAAGGGAAAAATAATACACTTTATGACAAGTGAATTCTGAATTTGGCTGAGAAATGGTGTAATGTTTTGGTCACTTCATATTCTGTTCACCACTCCTTGAAACAAAATACTTAATTTTAGTTTGCTGAGAATTGAGTATTTCTTTAGTATCAGTTCAATGTTAAGCTACAGCTTCTCGTTGTACACTGTGGCTCTATGTGCACTGTATTTTGGGTGCTTTGTGGACATATTTTTCTGTAGCTGTTTGAGATTCCCAGTTCACAGCTTCCAACTGCAGTGTATCATGAGAGGTATTATCAGGCCCAGAAATCTGACCAAAAAGAATAAATGGGACAATAAAACATCTAAAAGATAACTTCTATCATGCACCACTGCTAAGAAAAAAAAAATATTATATCCTGTTACCTTCAGAATCTTACTTCATTGTAGGTGAAAAATGTAAAGATTCAATCTGGAAGCAGCCTTTTGGAAACAAACTAGTTTATGAACAGTTTCCTGAGGTAGAATCAACACCTTTTGGCAGCATCCACATATTCCATCTGAAAATCTTTGTTCTTTTTCCAGGAACTACTTTTCTCTCAGGGGCTAATTTTTTGAGAAGTCATTCCACTTTAGAGGAAAGCCTAAAGAATATTTTATAGAAGTATATTTCACCCTTGTCTTAAATGTTTACAAAGTGAAAACTATGCAAGAAAGTTAGGATTTAAGTCTGTACAGTGATAACACAAATTAATCAATTTAATTTTCTCTCTCTTTCTGCAGTTTGTGGAGGATATCTCTCAGGCTCCAGGGGGACTTTCAGTTACCCGAACAACCCGAACAGCCAGCAGTACAACAGTGGGGTTAGCTGCGCTTGGGTTGTTCATACTGATCCCAACAAGGTAAAATAGAGTTCAGGTTAAAGAAACCTTTCCTCTGCAGAACCCTTCAGCTTATCAGTGCAAACATGACCATTTCATGCCACATATTCCAATATTGTGATCCAATCCCCTCAAAAGAAATAGTTTTTCAAAAAGACGAAGTTTCAGATCCTTAAAAGTCTTCAGGCTCCTAAGCCTAAGAATTTGCCTGTGTCACACATTCAGGGTTTTTCCTACCCAGCTGAGGGTTAGAATTTCTCCACCTACCACTAGCTAGAGAAGGTGCCTGTGTTACATTGCTTTAGAATGTGATCTATGAACAGCTGCATGAGAAAAGCTCTGCTCTCATGGGCTCCACAGTTGGTCTGTGAACTAAGTGACCCCAGAACAATTTCATGTTTCTGATTTCTGAGCACCAGAAATGTGGAATGCTGAATTCTTGTTGTTAATGGCTTTGTGTAATAAGAACATCTGAATTTTTTAAGGATTAATTTTTAGATGTTGCACACAAATGCATATTCAGATCCTGATCTGCAACTAACAACTCTGCTTGAATTATAAATAGCAGTTACAAGATATGTTACTTCACCCTTTAGCATGGGATTTCTTTCTTGGGACCTAAATATTTGATCTATTTTTGACATTTCATGGAATGAATTAGGTAGTTTTATAAACCAGTGGTTGCTAGTAGTTTATACAGCATTACATAAATGTATGTAATATATCCTCAGCTTTAAACCTGAGAGCCTCTACTATCATTAGCAGAGCTAGATTGAAGTACAGCAGTGAGGAATCTGAACATGCATAAACCTGTGTATGTCACTAAATATCTAGAGTGGGCTTATGACACTGATTTTATATGTGCAAAACCAGATCATGTCGTTTTTTTAACTCCCATGACAATAGTTTCAACCATATCAAGGATGAGAAATGTTAATTATCTGATGAGAAAACTGCCACGGGGAACCTGGAATGAAGTATTTTATGCTGTATTTCAAGCCTTTCACATGGCTCAAAATATATGCATATATATTTCACATATACAGCAACTGCAGGCAAATGGTCTCTATTATTAGTTTATAAAAATAATGCTCTTTCCAGGCAACTTCCCTGTCCTTATTCTTTCCTATTTATCTTCTGTCTCTTCTTTTGACTCTTAAGATGCTCTTAACATCTTATTCCGTCCTTGAACTTTAAAGGAAGTGTAACAATGGCTCCAAAGCTCATAGATTCTCACAGTTGCATGAACAAATACATCTGCTCTATGCAGAGTTACAGCATAAACCCTGTCTCAGCAGATGGGGGAAAAAAAAATAAATTTCTTATATTGCTCCTTCCTGTTAGATCCTGCGTATTACTTTCCCATTCTTCCAACTGGAGACAAATAATGACTGTAACTCCGACTTCCTTCAAATCCATGATGGGCCTTCAGCATCAACGCATATGCTGGGAAAATACTGTGGCTCCTCCCCTCCTGAAGAGCTTTTAAGTTCCCACAACTCCTTGTATTTTTGGTTCTACTCAAGCCACACCATTACAACTGGAAGCTTTTCTGTTCAGTGGGAATCTCGTGATCCTGGTAAGTTTGATGAGATGTCACGTAATTAAGCATTTTCATGGCTTTTGAGCAAAATGAATGATATTTCCTTTGATTAGAAACATTAGGAGCATTAGGACAGTATTTTACTAGGGAGTGAGGCTGAAATGTAGACATATACATAATTAAAAAATATATAAACTCCAACTCTAAGCCTCTGCATGAAAAACTTTCTGCTGATTATTAAGGATCATTTATATGTCCTGTGATGATTCACCCAAAGAGCATGTGTTCCTGGAGATGCTGTTCTTTTAATTAGTTCTTTTTTCTCACGAAAGTACCTAGTACTTTGAGCAGGCAAGCTACCCTTTTTGGCCACTAACAGTTTACAAGAGGCTGAAAAGGCTCAACCATGCTTTCCAGACATGATAAATTGTTGGAAATTTGATTTTAATTTATCTGTGAGGTTTTTGGTATGATTCGCTGTACATTTCTGCCTGAATTTTTGGTAACGTCACTTGTGTGATTCTTCCAGGAGGCCTGGCGGTTTATTTCTAGAGCTAAACCCCAAATCATCTTGTGCAACATCAAGCCCACTTCAGTGTTCTGTGTATTGTCTAGAAACAAAATGGTGCAATGGGTTGTGTCTTGAAAGAATCACAAAGTATAAAAAGTATAGAAAAATCAGTGGGGAAATGGTTTCTTTATTTCCATAAATATTTATTTAAATGCTTTAAATGTGATTTTTGGTGTGTTGTTCTTTTTTTATTATTATTATTTCAGTTTACATTATTAGATATATAATTACTGATTGATGAATATGAATACTGAAGAGTGAAACTAGGTCTTTTTTGGGGGAAAAAAAAGCAAAGAGGGAGAGGTTTAAATGTGACTAAATGAGCTAGCTATTCCTTAGGTATAACATACAAGTTAACCCTACAACACCCAATTGTTATACTGAGAGGGATGGGGTTTTTCTATTACAGGTATAAAAAACAACTTTCCCTGTGATTAACATTGTCTTAAAAAATAAAACAGTCTTGTGCATGGAGGGTATTTGTGAAGTACAGAAATTCAGATCAGTTTTGTAAGTCCAATCCAAAACACAGCACCTTTTGATCGTGCAAAAGATATTTTCATCATAAGTCAGAAAGAATCCTTCTTTTACTGTGCAAATCAGGAAATATTTGGAGTTCTGCTTTTATAATTGAATTGCAGAATTAATTGTAAAATTTAAAGAAAGAAGTAACTTGTTGGTTTGTTTGGCTTGCTCTTTGTTTTTGAATTTATTCCAGATCTCAAAGTGGTACCCAGTTTTGACACTACAGGAGAATTCATTTTCCTATCTGACACATAGTATTAAAGAATGTGTTCTTTCATGTTCCTTTTCTGTTAGAATGTGGTGGTGAGCTGACGGGTACTTACGGCTCGATAAGTTCTCCAGGATACCCTGGTAAATATCCTGTAAACAGAGACTGTTTCTGGACCATCTCAACCAGTCCTGGCCTCCTAATCACATTTGCTTTTGGCACGCTAAGCCTCGAACACCATGAAAATTGCAGTTATGACCATTTAGAGGTAAAGTTTAATTGTGGATTATGACAACATTTTATGGCTATGTTATTGCAAAACAAGGTATTTCAAAACTTTTTGTACATACAGAAGGGAACTGTCTGAAAATCAAATCCTGGGTTGAAATGCTCATTTGTCCTTCCTTATTCCAGCCATCAATGCACCCTCAGATACAGGCAATATAACAGAAAGAGGTTGATATTCTATTCCTGTGAAGTCAGTGGAAGTTTTGTGACTAAAGAGGATGGGATCTGGGCTGAAGACCTTGTGGGAAACTTCCACTTCCTTAAAAAGTTCAGTCTCCAAACTCCTTGTCGAATGTCAACCCACAGAGAATCAATCAGCTTAAGGAAAACTATTAGGGAATGGGATCTAAGATCAATAGATTTGTATCACGTAGTACAGTCCATGACTTGATGTGTGAGCTTAGAATATTTTCTCAAGTGCAAAATAATGGTTGCAGAATTCACCAATACCCAGTTATGGAAAGGAGAAAATGGTTTGGAATAGCATGTTCTCCAAAACTACGCAATGCAGAACATGATCTCAGGAAAACAGTTCAACAGTAGATCTCCTGATGTTTTCTTTCACTTTCATAAAACCCTTGATGACTGTCCTAGGAACACAATGACAGCTATGCTGGTGGGTCTGTTTCTTGGCTCTTGTGTGTTTGGAGGAAACTTCCTATGAGCTTTCCCTCCACCCACCATCTAAAACATCTCCTGGGGGTCTCCAAATAACTTTAAGAGTATTGGTACTGTTCACAGTTGGCACACACCTAATAGTCCTAAACACTGATCTATCATTCTGTCTAGATTCGAGATGGTCTTCTTCCACAAGACTCTGTCCTTGGTAAATACTGTAGCACTGTATCTCCACCCCCACTCCAAACCACTGGTCCATATGCCTGGATTCACTTTCACTCTGATAACTTGATTACTGATAAAGGCTTCCACATCCTTTATACAACATCTCCAAGTAAGTAAAATTCAGCATTAAAGGTTGGTCTGTTACATTCTCAGATATAGCCAACAGCATACAAATGGATGCATTTAACACTTGCTACTTAATAATACGGAAAGCCTCTTTGATTGGCAGCCATCGTACAGAGGCAGCCTAAACAGAAAGAGTTACCATACTTGGGACTATCACAACTAATACATTTTTTTCTTAATATAGCAGATCCCAGTTGCGGAGGAAATTACACAGATAGTGAAGGGGTTATCACATCCCCTTTCTGGCCTAACCCTTATATCAACAACCGACAATGTATCTACATTATCAGACAGCCAGAGGATGAAAAAATCTACCTCAACTTTACCCACATGGAACTGGAGAGTCACACTGGTTGTTCATCGAATTATATTGAGGTGACTTCTCTTAAGCAGTTGATATGAAAGCTTGATTACATGTGTGTACAAACTTTTGTATGCCACATAATTTCTGTCCTAAGGGCCACTGCAGAAACAGGTGTTAATCAAAGGACTAAGTATTCCAATTTATTAGGGTCCAAAAGTCACAGGGGCTAAAAGAGCAAAACTATGTATTTGGAATGAAGCAAAGATAAGATAACAAGCAAGACTGTCTAGCTTAACACTAATTCTTAATTAGCTGTACATGCTAGAAGTGGAGTTTGGACCATTGGTAAATGAATGCCAAATGTAAGAAAAATAGAAACTGCTGCAGCCACTGTGCAGCATTCTCTGGAATCATGATGTAATACTGAAAATCTTTTTCTGGGGCAAAAAGGAAGCACACCATATATGTATTCATATGTGTGTGTGTATGTGTATATATATATA